>JANJGN010002981.1:0-53864 GCA_026770705.1 Isurus oxyrinchus
ATTATAGAGAATAGCAGTCCCTGTGTATATTATAGAGAATAGCAGTCCCTGTGTATATTATAGAGAATAGCTGTCCCTGTGTATATTATAGAGAATAGCAGCCCCTGTGTGTATTATAGAGAATAGCAGTGCCTGTGTATATTATAGAGAATAGCAGCCCCTGTGTATATTATAGAGAATAACAGTCCCTGTGTATATTATAGAGAATAGCAGTCCCTGTGTATATTATAGAGAATAGCAGTCGCTGTGTATATTATAGAGAATAGCAGTCGCTGTGTATATTATAGAGAATAGCAGACCCTGTGTATATTATAGAGAATAGCAGACCCTGTGTATATTATAGAGAATAGCAGTCCCTGTGTATATTATAGAGAATAGCAGTCCCTGTGTATATTATAGAGAATAGCAGACCCTGTGTATATTATAGAAAATAGCAGCCCCTGTGTATATTATAGAGAATAGCAGTCCCTGTGTATATTATAGAGAATAGCAGCCCCTGTGTATATTATAGAGAATAGCAGCCCCTGTGTATATTATAGAGAATAGCAGTCCCTGTGTATATTATAGAGAATAGCAGTCCCTGTGTATCTTATAGAGAATAGCAGCCCCTGTGTATATTATAGAGAATAGCAGTCCCTGTGTATATTATAGAGAATAGCAGCCGCTGTGTATATTATAGAGAATAGCAGTCCCTGTGTATCTTATAGAGAATAGCAGCCCCTGTGTATATTATAGAGAATAGCAGTCCCTGTGTATATTATAGAGAATAGCAGTCCCTGTGTATATTATAGAGAATAGCAGTCCCTGTGCATATTATAGAGAATAGCAGCCCCTGTGTATATTATAGAGAATAGCAGTCCCTGTGTATATTATAGAGAATAGCAGCCCCTGTGTATATTATAGAGAATAGCAGCCCCTGTGTATATTATAGAGAATAGCAGTCCCTGTGTATATTATAGAGAATAACAGTCCCTGTGTATCTTATAGAGAATAGCAGCCCCTGTGTATATTATAGAGAATAGCAGCCCCTGTGTATATTATAGAGAATAGCAGCCCCTGTGTATATTATAGAGAATAGCAGTCCCTGTGTATATTATAGAGAATAGCAGTCCCTGTGTATCTTATAGAGAATAGCAGTCCCTGTGTATATCATAGAGAATAGCAGTCCCTGTGTATATTATAGAGAATAGCAGTCCCTGTGTATATTATAGAGAATAGCAGTCCCTGTGTATATTATAGAGAATAGCAGTCCCTGTGTATATTATACAGAATAGCAGTCCCTGTGTATATTATAGAGAATAGCAGTCCCTGTGTATATTATAGAGAATAGCAGCCCCTGTGTATATTATAGAGAGTAGCAGCCCCTGTGTCTATTATAGAGAATAGCAGCCCCTGTGTGTATTATAGAGAATAGCAGCCCCTGTGTGTATTATAGAGAATAGCAGTCACTGTGTATATTATAGAGAATAGCAGCCCCTGTGTATATTATAGAGAATAGCAGCCCCTGTGTATATTATAGAGAATAGCAGCCCCTGTGTATATTATACAGAATAACAGCCCCTGTGTATATTATAGAGAATAGCAGCCCCTGTGTATATTACAGAGAATAGCAGTCCCTGTGTATATTACAGAGAATAGCAGCCTCTGTGTATATTATAGAGAATTGCAGCCCCTGTGTATATTATAGAGAATAGCAGCCCCTGTGTATATTATAGAAAATAGCAGCCCCTGTGTATATTATACAGAATAGCAGCCCCTGTGTATATTATAGAGAATAGCAGCCCCTGTGTATATTACAGAGAATAGCAGTCCCTGTGTATATTACAGAGAATAGCAGTCCCTGTGTATATTATAGAGAATTGCAGACACTGTGTATATTATAGAGAATAGCAGCACCTGTGTATATTATAGAGAATAGCAGTCCCTGTGTGTATTATAGAGAATAGCAGTCCCTGTGTGTATTATAGAGAATAGCAGTCCCTGTGTATATTATAGAGAATAGCAGTCCCTGTGTACATTATAGAGAATAGCAGTCCCTGCATATATTATAGAGAATAGCAGTCCCTGTGTATATTATAGAGAATAGCAGCCTCTGTGTATATTACAGAGAATAGCAGTCCCTGTGTATATTATAGAGAATAGCAGCCCCTGTGTATATTATAGAGAATAGCAGCCCCTGTGTATATTATAGAGAATAGCAGTCCCTGTGTATATTATAGAGAATAGCAGCCCATGTGTTTATTATAGAGAATAGCAGTCCCTGTGTATATTATAGAGAATAGCAGCCCCTCTGTATATTATAGAGAATATCAGTCCCTGTGTATATTATAGAGAATAGCAGTCCCTGTGTATATTATAGCGAATAGCAGTCCCTGTGTATATTATAGAGAATAGCAGTCCCTGTGTATATTATAGAGAAAAGCAGCCCCTGTGTATATTATAGAGAATAGCAGTCCCTGTGTATATTATAGAGAATAGCAGTCCCTGTGTCTATTATAGAGAATAGCAGCCCCTATGTATATTATAGAGAGTAGCAGCCCCTGTGTATATTATAGAGAATAGCAGTCCCTGTGTATATTATAGAGAATAGCAGCCCCTATGTATATTATAGAGAATAGCATTCCCTGTGTATATTATAGAGAATAGCAGTCCCTGTGTATATTATAGAGAATAGCAGTCCCTGTGTATATTATAGATAATAGCAGCCCCTGTGTATATTATAGAGAATAGCAGTCCCTGTGTATATTATAGAGAATAGCAGCCCCTATGTATATTAAAGAGAGTAGCAACCCCTGTGTATATTATAGATAATAGCAGCCCTGTGTATATTATAGAGAATAGCAGCCCCTGTATATATTGTAGAGAATAGCAGCCCATGTGTTTATTATAGAGAATAGCAGTCCCTGTGTATATTATAGAGAATAGCAGTCCCTATGTATATTATAGAGAGTAGCAGTCCCTGTGTATATTATAGATAATAGCAGACACTGTGTATATTATAGACAATAGCAGTCCCTGTGTCTATTATAGAGAATAGCAGCCCCTGTGTATATTATAGAGAATAGCAGTCCCTCTGTATATTATAGAGAATAGCAGCCCCTGTGTATATTATAGAGAATAGCAGCCCCTGTGTATGTTATAGAGAATTTCAGCCCCTGTGTATATTATAGAGAATAGCAGCCCCTGTGTATATTATAGAGAATAGCAGCACCTGTGTACATTATAGAGAATAGCAGCACCTGTGTACATTATAGAGAATTGCAGTCCCTGTGTATATTATAGAGAATAGCAGTCCCTGTGTATATTATAGAGAATAGCTGTCCCTGTGTATATTATAGAGAATAGCAGCCCCTGTGTGTATTATAGAGAATAGCAGTGCCTGTGTATATTATAGAGAATAGCAGCCCCTGTGTATATTATAGAGAATAACAGTCCCTGTGTATATTATAGAGAATAGCAGTCCCTGTGTATATTATAGAGAATAGCAGTCGCTGTGTATATTATAGAGAATAGCAGTCCCTGTGTATATTATAGAGAATAGCAGACCCTGTGTATATTATAGAGAATAGCAGCCCCTGTGTATATTATAGAGAATAGCAGCCCCTGTGTATATTATAGAGAATAGCAGTCCCTGTGTATATTATAGAGAATAGCAGACCCTGTGTATATTATAGAAAATAGCAGCCCCTGTGTATATTATAGAGAATAGCAGTCCCTGTGTATATTATAGAGAATAGCAGCCCCTGTGTATATTACAGAGAATAGCAGTCCCTGTGTATATTATAGAGAATAGCAGTCCCTGTGTATATTATAGAGAATAGCAGTCCCTGTGTATATTATAGAGAGTAGCAGCCCCTGTGTATATTATAGAGAGTAGCAGCCCCTGTGTACGTTATAGAGAATAGCAGCCCCTGTGTATATTATAGAGAATAGCAGCTCCTGTGTATATTACAGAGAATAGCAGCCCCTGTGTATATTATAGAGAATAGCAGTCCCTGTGTATATTATAGAGAATAGCAGTCCCTGTGTATATTATAGAGAATAGCAGGCCCTGTGTATACTATAGAGAATAGCAGTCCCTGTGTATATTATAGAGAATAGCAGCTCCTGTGTATATTACAGAGAATAGCAGCCCCTGTGTATATTATAGAGAATAGCAGTCCCTGTGTATATTATAGAGAATAGCAGTCCCTGTGTATATTATAGAGAATAGCAGTCCCTGTGTATATTATAGAGAATAGCAGCCCCTGTGTATATTATAGAGAATAGCAGCCCCTGTGTATATTATAGAGAATAGCAGCCCCTGTGTATATTATAGAGAATAGCAGCCCTTGTGTATATTATAGAGAATAGCAGTCCCTGTGTATATTATAGAGAATAGCAGTCCCTGTGTATATTATAGAGAATAGCAGACCCTGTGTATATTATAGAAAATAGCAGACCCTGTGTATATTATAGAAAATAGCAGCCCCTGTGTATATTATAGAGAATAGCAGCCCCAGTGTATATTATAGAGAATAGCAGTCCCTGTGTATATCATAGAGAATAGCAGCCCCTGTGTATATTATAGAGAATAGCAGCGCCTGTGTGTGTTATAGAGAATTTCAGCCCCTGTGTACGTTATAGAGAATAGCAGCCCCTGTGTATATTATAGAGAATAGCAGCTCCTGTGTATATTACAGAGAATAGCAGCCCCTGTGTATATTATAGAGAATAGCAGTCCCTGTGTATATTATAGAGAATAGCAGTCCCTGTGTATGTTATAGAGAATAGCAGGCCCTGTGTATACTATAGAGAATAGCAGTCCCTGTGTATATTATAGAGAATAGCAGCTCCTGTGTATATTACAGAGAATAGCAGCCCCTGTGTATATTATAGAGAATAGCAGTCCCTGTGTATAATATAGAGAATAGCAGTCCCTGTGTATATTATAGAGAATTGCAGTCCCTGTGTATATTATAGAGAATAGCAGTCCCTGTGTATATTATAGAGAATAGCAGCCCCTGTGTATATTATAGAGAATAGCAGCCCCTGTGTATATTATAGAGAATAGCAGCCCCTGTGTATATTATAGAGAATAGCAGCCCCTCTGTATATTATAGAGAATAGCAGTCCCTGTGTATATTATCGAGAATAGCAGCCCCTGTGTATATTATAGAGAATAACAGTCCCTGTGTATATTATAGAGAATAGCATCCCCTGTATATATTATAGATAATAGCAGCCCCTGTGTATATTATAGAGAATAGCAGTCCCTGTGTATATTATACAGAATAACAGCCCCTGTGTATATTATAGAGAATAGCAGCCCCTGTGTATATTACAGAGAATAGCAGTCCCTGTGTATATTACAGAGAATAGCAGCCTCTGTGTATATTATAGAGAATAGCAGCCCCTGTGTATATTATAGAGAATAGCAGCCCCTGTGTATATTATAGAGAATAGCAGCCCCTGTGTATATTATAGAGAATAGCAGTCCCTGTGTATGTTATAGAGAATAACAGTCCCTGTGTATATTATAGAGAATAGCAGCCCCTGTATATATTATAGAGAATAGCAGCCCCTGTATATATTATAGAGAATAGCAGTCCCTGTGTATATTATAGAGAATAGCAGCCCCTGTGTATATTATAGAGAATAGCAGCCCCTGTGTATATTATAGAGAATAGCAGTCCCTGTGTATATTATAGAGAATAGCAGCCCCTGTGTATATTATAGAGAATAGCATTCCCTGTGCATATTACAGAGAATAGCAGCCCCTGTGTATATTATAGAGAATAGCAGCCCCTGTGTATATTATAGAGAATAGCAGTCCCTGTGTATATTATAGAGAATAGCAGCCCCTGTGTATATTATAGAGAATAGCAGTCCCTGTGTATATTATACAGAATAGCAGCCCCTGTGTATATTATAGAGAATAGCAGCCCCTGTGTATATTACAGAGAATAGCAGTCCCTGTGTATATTATAGAGAATAGCAGTCCCTGTGTATATTACAGAGAATAGCAGCCTCTGTGTATATTATGGAGAATAGCAGCCCCTGTGTATATTATAGAGAATAGCAGCCCCTGTGTATATTATAGAGAATAGCAGCCCCTGTGTATATTACAGAGAATAGCAGTGCCTGTGTATATTACAGAGAATAGCAGCCTCTGTGTATATTATAGAGAATAGCAGCCCCTGTGTATATTATAGAGAATAGCAGCCCCTGTGTATATTATAGAGAATAGCAGCCCCTGTGTATATTATACAGAATAACAGCCCCTGTGTATATTATAGAGAATAGCAGCCCCTGTGTATATTACAGAGAATAGCAGTCCCTGTGTATATTACAGAGAATAGCAGCCTCTGTGTATATTATAGAGAATAGCAGACACTGTGTATATTATAGAGAATAGCAGCACCTGTGTACATTATAGAGAATAGCAGTCCCTGTGTATGTTATAGAGAATAGCAGGCCCTGTATATTATACAGAATAACAGCCCCTGTGTATATTATAGAGAATAGCAGCCCCTGTGTATATTACAGAGAATAGCAGTCCCTGTGTATATTACAGAGAATAGCAGTCCCTGTGTATATTATACAGAATAACAGCCCGTGTGTATATTATAGAGAATAGCAGCCCCTGTGTATATTACAGAGAATAGCAGTCCCTGTGTATATTACAGAGAATAGCAGCCTCTGTGTATATTATAGAGAATAGCAGACACTGTGTATATTATAGAGAATAGCAGTCCCTGTGTATATTATAGAGAATCGCAGCCCCTGTGTATATGATAGAGAATAGCAGTCCCTGTGTATATTATAGAGAATAGCAGCACCTGTGTATATTATAGAGAATAGCAGCACCTGTGTATATTATAGAGAATAGCAGCCCCTGTGTATATTATAGAGAGTAGCAGCCCATGTGTTTATTATAGAGAATAGTAGCCCCTGTGTATATTATAGAGAGTAGCAGCCCCTGTGTGTATTATAGAGAATAGCCGCCCCTGTGTGTATTATAGAGAGTAGCAGCCCCTGTGTATATTATAGAGAATAGCAGCCCCTGTGTATATTATCGAGAATAGCAGTCCCTGTGTATATTATAGAGAATAGCAGTCCCTGTGTATATTATAGAGAATAGCAGCCCCTGTGTATATTATAGAGAATAGCAGCCCCTGTGTATATTATAGAGAATAGCAGTCCCTGTGTATATTATAGAGAATAGCAGTCCCTGTGTATATTATAGAGAATAGCAGTCCCTGTGTACGTTATAGAGAATAGCAGCCCCTGTGTATATTATAGAGAATAGCAGCCCCTGTGTATATTACAGAGAATAGCAGCCCCTGTATATATTACAGAGAATAGCAGTCCCTGTGTATATTATAGAGAATAGCAGTCACTGTGTATATTATAGAGAATAGCAGCCCCTGTGTATATTATAGAGAATAGCAGCCCCTGTGTATATTATAGAGAATAGCAGTCCCTGTGTATATTATAGAGAATAGCAGTCCCTGTGTATATTATAGAGAATAGCAGTCCCTGTGTATATTATAGAGAATAGCAGCCCTTGTGTATATTATAGAGAATAGCAGTCCCTGTGTATATTATAGAGAATAGCAGTCCCTGTGTATATTATAGAGAATAGCAGTCCCTGTGTATATTATAGAGAATAGCAGCCCCTGTGTATATTATAGAGAATAGCAGCCCCTGTGTACATTATATAGAATAGCAGTCCCTGTGTATATTATAGAGAATAGCAGTCCCTGTGTATATTATAGAGAATAGCAGTCCCTGTGTGTATTATAGAGAATAGCAGACACTGTGTATATTATAGAGAATAGCAGTCCCTGTGTATATTATAGAGAATAGCAGTCCCTGTGTATATTATAGAGAATAGCAGTCCCTGCATATATTATAGAGAATAGCAGTCCCTGCGTATATTATAGAGAATAGCAGCCTCTGTGTATATTACAGAGAATAGCAGTCCCTGTGTATATTATAGTGAATAGCAGTCCCTGTGTATATTATAGAGAATAGCAGTCCCTGTGTATATTATAGAGAATAGCAGTCCCTGTGTATATTATAGAGAATAGCAGCCCCTGTGTATATTATAGAGAATAGCAGCCCCTGTGTATATTATATAGAATAGCAGTCCCTGTGTATATTATATAGAATAGCAGTCCCTGTGTATATTATAGAGAATAGCAGCCCCTGTGTATATTATAGAGAATAGCAGTCCCTGTGTATATTATAGAGAATAGCAGTCCCTGTGTATATTATACAGAATAGCAGTCCCTGTGTATATTATAGAGAATAGCAGCCCCTGTGTATATTATAGAGAATAGCGGTCTCTGTGTATATTATAGAGAATAGCAGCTCCTGTGTATATTACAGAGAATAGCAGTCCCTGTGTATATTACAGAGAATAGCAGCCTCTGTGTATATTGTAGAGAATAGCAGACACTGTGTATATTATAGAGAATAGCAGCACCTGTGTACATTATAGAGAATAGCAGTCCCTGTGTATATTATAGAGAATAGCAGGCCCTGTATATTATACAGAATAACAGCCCCTGTGTATATTATAGAGAATAGCAGCCCCTGTGTATATTACAGAGAATAGCAGTCCCTGTGTATATTACAGAGAATAGCAGTCCCTGTGTATATTATACAGAATAACAGCCCGTGTGTATATTATAGAGAATAGCAGCCCCTGTGTATATTACAGAGAATAGCAGTCCCTGTGTATATTACAGAGAATAGCAGCCTCTGTGTATATTATAGAGAATAGCAGACACTGTGTATATTATAGAGAATAGCAGTCCCTGTGTATATTTTAGAGAATAGCAGCCCCTGTGTATATTATAGAGAATAGCAGTCCCTGTGTATATTATAGAGAATAGCAGCACCTGTGTATATTATAGAGAATAGCAGCACCTGTGTATATTATAGAGAATAGCAGCACCTGTGTATATTATAGAGAATAGCAGCCCCTGTGTATATTATAGAGAGTAGCAGCCCATGTGTTTATTATAGAGAATAGTAGCCCCTGTGTATATTATAGAGAGTAGCAGCCCCTGTGTGTATTATAGAGAATAGCAGCCCCTGTGTGTATTATAGAGAGTAGCAGCCCCTGTGTATATTATAGAGAATAGCAGTCCCTGTGTATATTATAGAGAATAGCAGTCCCTGTGTATATTATAGAGAATAGCAGCCCCTGTGTATATTATAGAGAATAGCAGTCCCTGTGTACATTATATAGAATAGCAGTCCCTGTGTATATTATAGAGAATAGCAGTCCCTGTGTATATTATAGAGAATAGCAGTCCCTGTGTGTATTATAGAGAATAGCAGACACTGTGTATATTATAGAGAATAGCAGTCCCTGTGTATATTATAGAGAATAGCAGTCCCTGTGTATATTATAGAGAATAGCAGCCTCTGTGTATATTACAGAGAATAGCAGTCCCTGTGTATATTATAGTGAATAGCAGTCCCTGTGTATATTATAGAGAATAGCAGTCCCTGTGTATATTATAGAGAATAGCAGTCCCTGTGTATATTATAGAGAATAGCAGCCCCTGTGTATATTATAGAGAATAGCAGTCCCTGTGTATATTATTTAGAATAGCAGTCCCTGTGTATATTATATGGAATAGCAGTTCCTGTGTATATTATAGAGAATAGCAGCCCCTGTGTATATTATAGAGAATAGCAGTCCCTGTGTATATTACAGAGAATAGCAGTCCCTGTGTATATTACAGAGAATAGCAGTCCCTATGTATATTATACAGAATAGCAGGCCCTGTGTATACTATAGAGAATAGCAGTCCCTGTGTATATTATAGAGAATAGCAGCTCCTGTGTATATTACAGAGAATAGCAGCCCCTGTGTATATTATAGAGAATAGCAGTCCCTGTGTATAATATAGAGAATAGCAGTCCCTGTGTATATTATAGAGAATAGCAGTCCCTGTGTATATTATAGAGAATAGCAGTCCCTGTGTATATTATAGAGAATAGCAGCCCCTGTGTATATTATAGAGAATAGCAGCCCCTGTGTATATTATAGAGAATAGCAGCCCCTGTGTATATTATAGAGAATAGCAGCCCCTGTGTATATTATAGAGAATAGCAGTCCCTGTGTATATTATCGAGAATAGCAGTCCCTGTGTATATTATAGAGAATAGCAGTCCCTGTGTATATTATAGAGAATAGCAGCCCCTGTGTATATTATAGAGAATAGCAGCCCCTGTGTATATTATAGAGAATAGCAGTCCCTGTGTATATTATAGAGAATAGCAGTCCCTGTGTATATTATAGAGAATAGCAGTCCCTGTGTACGTTATAGAGAATAGCAGCCCCTGTGTATATTATAGAGAATAGCAGCCCCTGTGTATATTACAGAGAATAGCAGCCCCTGTATATATTACAGAGAATAGCAGTCCCTGTGTATATTATAGAGAATAGCAGTCACTGTGTATATTATAGAGAATAGCAGCCCCTGTGTATATTATAGAGAATAGCAGCCCCTGTGTATATTATAGAGAATAGCAGTCCCTGTGTATATTATAGAGAATAGCAGTCCCTGTGTATATTATAGAGAATAGCAGTCCCTGTGTATATTATAGAGAATAGCAGCCCTTGTGTATATTATAGAGAATAGCAGTCCCTGTGTATATTATAGAGAATAGCAGTCCCTGTGTATATTATAGAGAATAGCAGTCCCTGTGTATATTATAGAGAATAGCAGCCCCTGTGTATATTATAGAGAATAGCAGCCCCTGTGTACATTATATAGAATAGCAGTCCCTGTGTATATTATAGAGAATAGCAGTCCCTGTGTATATTATAGAGAATAGCAGTCCCTGTGTGTATTATAGAGAATAGCAGACACTGTGTATATTATAGAGAATAGCAGTCCCTGTGTATATTATAGAGAATAGCAGTCCCTGTGTATATTATAGAGAATAGCAGTCCCTGCATATATTATAGAGAATAGCAGTCCCTGCGTATATTATAGAGAATAGCAGCCTCTGTGTATATTACAGAGAATAGCAGTCCCTGTGTATATTATAGTGAATAGCAGTCCCTGTGTATATTATAGAGAATAGCAGTCCCTGTGTATATTATAGAGAATAGCAGTCCCTGTGTATATTATAGAGAATAGCAGCCCCTGTGTATATTATAGAGAATAGCAGCCCCTGTGTATATTATATAGAATAGCAGTCCCTGTGTATATTATATAGAATAGCAGTCCCTGTGTATATTATAGAGAATAGCAGCCCCTGTGTATATTATAGAGAATAGCAGTCCCTGTGTATATTATAGAGAATAGCAGTCCCTGTGTATATTATACAGAATAGCAGTCCCTGTGTATATTATAGAGAATAGCAGCCCCTGTGTATATTATAGAGAATAGCGGTCTCTGTGTATATTATAGAGAATAGCAGCTCCTGTGTATATTACAGAGAATGGCAGTCCCTGTGTATATTACAGAGAATAGCAGCCTCTGTGTATATTGTAGAGAATAGCAGACACTGTGTATATTATAGAGAATAGCAGCACCTGTGTACATTATAGAGAATAGCAGTCCCTGTGTATATTATAGAGAATAGCAGGCCCTGTATATTATACAGAATAACAGCCCCTGTGTATATTATAGAGAATAGCAGCCCCTGTGTATATTACAGAGAATAGCAGTCCCTGTGTATATTACAGAGAATAGCAGTCCCTGTGTATATTATACAGAATAACAGCCCGTGTGTATATTATAGAGAATAGCAGCCCCTGTGTATATTACAGAGAATAGCAGTCCCTGTGTATATTACAGAGAATAGCAGCCTCTGTGTATATTATAGAGAATAGCAGACACTGTGTATATTATAGAGAATAGCAGTCCCTGTGTATATTTTAGAGAATAGCAGCCCCTGTGTATATTATAGAGAATAGCAGTCCCTGTGTATATTATAGAGAATAGCAGCACCTGTGTATATTATAGAGAATAGCAGCACCTGTGTATATTATAGAGAATAGCAGCACCTGTGTATATTATAGAGAATAGCAGCCCCTGTGTATATTATAGAGAGTAGCAGCCCATGTGTTTATTATAGAGAATAGTAGCCCCTGTGTATATTATAGAGAGTAGCAGCCCCTGTGTGTATTATAGAGAATAGCAGCCCCTGTGTGTATTATAGAGAGTAGCAGCCCCTGTGTATATTATAGAGAATAGCAGTCCCTGTGTATATTATAGAGAATAGCAGTCCCTGTGTATATTATAGAGAATAGCAGCCCCTGTGTATATTATAGAGAATAGCAGTCCCTGTGTACATTATATAGAATAGCAGTCCCTGTGTATATTATAGAGAATAGCAGTCCCTGTGTATATTATAGAGAATAGCAGTCCCTGTGTGTATTATAGAGAATAGCAGACACTGTGTATATTATAGAGAATAGCAGTCCCTGTGTATATTATAGAGAATAGCAGTCCCTGTGTATATTATAGAGAATAGCAGCCTCTGTGTATATTACAGAGAATAGCAGTCCCTGTGTATATTATAGTGAATAGCAGTCCCTGTGTATATTATAGAGAATAGCAGTCCCTGTGTATATTATAGAGAATAGCAGTCCCTGTGTATATTATAGAGAATAGCAGCCCCTGTGTATATTATAGAGAATAGCAGTCCCTGTGTATATTATTTAGAATAGCAGTCCCTGTGTATATTATATGGAATAGCAGTTCCTGTGTATATTATAGAGAATAGCAGCCCCTGTGTATATTATAGAGAATAGCAGTCCCTGTGTATATTACAGAGAATAGCAGTCCCTGTGTATATTACAGAGAATAGCAGTCCCTATGTATATTATACAGAATAGCAGGCCCTGTGTATACTATAGAGAATAGCAGTCCCTGTGTATATTATAGAGAATAGCAGCTCCTGTGTATATTACAGAGAATAGCAGCCCCTGTGTATATTATAGAGAATAGCAGTCCCTGTGTATAATATAGAGAATAGCAGTCCCTGTGTATATTATAGAGAATAGCAGTCCCTGTGTATATTATAGAGAATAGCAGTCCCTGTGTATATTATAGAGAATAGCAGCCCCTGTGTATATTATAGAGAATAGCAGCCCCTGTGTATATTATAGAGAATAGCAGCCCCTGTGTATATTATAGAGAATAGCAGCCCCTGTGTATATTATAGAGAATAGCAGTCCCTGTGTATATTATAGAGAATAGCAGTCCCTGTGTATATTATAGAGAATAGCAGACCCTGTGTATATTATAGAAAATAGCAGACCCTGTGTATATTATAGAAAATAGCAGCCCCTGTGTATATTATAGAGAATAGCAGCCCCTGTGTATATTATAGAGAATAGCAGTCCCTGTGTATATCATAGAGAATAGCAGCCCCTGTGTATATTATAGAGAATAGCAGCGCCTGTGTGTGTTATAGAGAATTTCAGCCCCTGTGTACGTTATAGAGAATAGCAGCCCCTGTGTATATTATAGAGAATAGCAGCTCCTGTGTATATTACAGAGAATAGCAGCCCCTGTGTATATTATAGAGAATAGCAGTCCCTGTGTATATTATAGAGAATAGCAGTCCCTGTGTATATTATAGAGAATAGCAGGCCCTGTGTATACTATAGAGAATAGCAGTCCCTGTGTATATTATAGAGAATAGCAGCTCCTGTGTATATTACAGAGAATAGCAGCCCCTGTGTATATTATAGAGAATAGCAGTCCCTGTGTATAATATAGAGAATAGCAGTCCCTGTGTATATTATAGAGAATTGCAGTCCCTGTGTATATTATAGAGAATAGCAGTCCCTGTGTATATTATAGAGAATAGCAGCCCCTGTGTATATTATAGAGAATAGCAGCCCCTGTGTATATTATAGAGAATAGCAGCCCCTGTGTATATTATAGAGAATAGCAGCCCCTCTGTATATTATAGAGAATAGCAGTCCCTGTGTATATTATCGAGAATAGCAGCCCCTGTGTATATTATAGAGAATAACAGTCCCTGTGTATATTATAGAGAATAGCATCCCCTGTATATATTATAGATAATAGCAGCCCCTGTGTATATTATAGAGAATAGCAGTCCCTGTGTATATTATACAGAATAACAGCCCCTGTGTATATTATAGAGAATAGCAGCCCCTGTGTATATTACAGAGAATAGCAGTCCCTGTGTATATTACAGAGAATAGCAGCCTCTGTGTATATTATAGAGAATAGCAGCCCCTGTGTATATTTTGGAGAATAGCAGCCCCTGTGTATATTATAGAGAATAGCAGCCCCTGTGTATATTATAGAGAATAGCAGTCCCTGTGTATGTTATAGAGAATAACAGTCCCTGTGTATATTATAGAGAATAGCAGCCCCTGTATATATTATAGAGAATAGCAGCCCCTGTATATATTATAGAGAATAGCAGTCCCTGTGTATATTATAGAGAATAGCAGCCCCTGTGTATATTATAGAGAATAGCAGCCCCTGTGTATATTATAGAGAATAGCAGTCCCTGTGTATATTATACAGAATAGCAGCCCCTGTGTATATTATAGAGAATAGCATTCCCTGTGCATATTACAGAGAATAGCAGCCCCTGTGTATATTATAGAGAATAGCAGCCCCTGTGTATATTATAGAGAATAGCAGCCCCTGTGTATATTATAGAGAATAGCAGCCCCTGTGTATATTATAGAGAATAGCAGCCCTTGTGTATATTATACAGAATAACAGCCCCTGTGTATATTATAGAGAATAGCAGCCCCTGTGTATATTACAGAGAATAGTAGCCCCTGTGTATATTACAGAGAATAGCAGCCCCTGTGTATATTATAGAGAATAGCAGACACTGTGTATATTATAGAGAATAGCAGCACCTGTGTACGTTATAGAGAATAGCAGTCCCTGTGTATGTTATAGAGAATAGCAGGCCCTGTATATTATACAGAATAACAGCCCCTGTGTATATTATAGAGAATAGCAGCCCCTGTGTATATTACAGAGAATAGCAGTCCCTGTGTATATTACAGAGAATAGCAGTCCCTGTGTATATTATACAGAATAACAGCCCGTGTGTATATTATAGAGAATAGCAGCCCCTGTGTATATTACAGAGAATAGCAGTCCCTGTGTATATTACAGAGAATAGCAGCCTCTGTGTATATTATAGAGAATAGCAGACACTGTGTATATTATAGAGAATAGCAGTCCCTGTGTATATTATAGAGAATCGCAGCCCCTGTGTATATGATAGAGAATAGCAGTCCCTGTGTATATTATAGAGAATAGCAGCACCTGTGTATATTATAGAGAATAGCAGCACCTGTGTATATTATAGAGAATAGCAGCCCCTGTGTATATTATAGAGAGTAGCAGCCCATGTGTTTATTATAGAGAATAGTAGCCCCTGTGTATATTATAGAGAGTAGCAGCCCCTGTGTGTATTATAGAGAATAGCCGCCCCTGTGTGTATTATAGAGAGTAGCAGCCCCTGTGTATATTATAGAGAATAGCAGCCCCTGTGTATATTATCGAGAATAGCAGTCCCTGTGTATATTATAGAGAATAGCAGTCCCTGTTTATATTATAGAGAATAGCAGCCCCTGTGTATATTATAGAGAATAGCAGCCCCTGTGTATATTATAGAGAATAGCAGTCCCTGTGTATATTATAGAGAATAGCAGTCCCTGTGTATATTATAGAGAATAGCAGTCCCTGTGTACGTTATAGAGAATAGCAGCCCCTGTGTATATTATAGAGAATAGCAGCCCCTGTGTATATTACAGAGAATAGCAGCCCCTGTATATATTACAGAGAATAGCAGTCCCTGTGTATATTATAGAGAATAGCAGTCACTGTGTATATTATAGAGAATAGCAGCCCCTGTGTATATTATAGAGAATAGCAGCCCCTGTGTATATTATAGAGAATAGCAGTCCCTGTGTATATTATAGAGAATAGCAGTCCCTGTGTATATTATAGAGAATAGCAGTCCCTGTGTATATTATAGAGAATAGCAGCCCCTGTGTATATTATAGAGAATAGCAGTCCCTGTGTATATTATAGAGAATAGCAGTCCCTGTGTATATTATAGAGAATAGCAGTCCCTGTGTATATTATAGAGAATAGCAGCCCCTGTGTATATTATAGAGAATAGCAGCCCCTGTGTACATTATATAGAATAGCAGTCCCTGTGTATATTATAGAGAATAGCAGTCCCTGTGTATATTATAGAGAATAGCAGTCCCTGTGTGTATTATAGAGAATAGCAGACACTGTGTATATTATAGAGAATTGCAGTCCCTGTGTATATTATAGAGAATAGCAGTCCCTGTGTATATTATAGAGAATAGCAGTCCCTGCATATATTATAGAGAATAGCAGTCCCTGTGTATATTATAGAGAATAGCAGCCTCTGTGTATATTACAGAGAATAGCAGTCCCTGTGTATATTATAGTGAATAGCAGTCCCTGTGTATATTATAGAGAATAGCAGTCCCTGTGTATATTATAGAGAATAGCAGTCCCTGTGTATATTATAGAGAATAGCAGCCCCTGTGTATATTATAGAGAATAGCAGCCCCTGTGTATATTATATAGAATAGCAGTCCCTGTGTATATTATATAGAATAGCAGTCCCTGTGTATATTATAGAGAATAGCAGCCCCTGTGTATATTATAGAGAATAGCAGTCCCTGTGTATATTATAGAGAATAGCAGTCCCTGTGTATATTATACAGAATAGCAGTCCCTGTGTATATTATAGAGAATAGCAGCCCCTGTGTATATTATAGAGAATAGCGGTCTCTGTGTATATTATAGAGAATAGCAGCTCCTGTGTATATTACAGAGAATAGCAGTCCCTGTGTATATTACAGAGAATAGCAGCCTCTGTGTATATTATAGAGAATAGCAGACACTGTGTATATTATAGAGAATAGCAGCACCTGTGTACATTATAGAGAATAGCAGTCCCTGTGTATATTATAGAGAATAGCAGGCCCTGTATATTATACAGAATAACAGCCCCTGTGTATATTATAGAGAATAGCAGCCCCTGTGTATATTACAGAGAATAGCAGTCCCTGTGTATATTACAGAGAATAGCAGTCCCTGTGTATATTATACAGAATAACAGCCCGTGTGTATATTATAGAGAATAGCAGCCCCTGTGTATATTACAGAGAATAGCAGTCCCTGTGTATATTACAGAGAATAGCAGCCTCTGTGTATATTATAGAGAATAGCAGACACTGTGTATATTATAGAGAATAGCAGTCCCTGTGTATATTTTAGAGAATAGCAGCCCCTGTGTATATTATAGAGAATAGCAGTCCCTGTGTATATTATAGAGAATAGCAGCACCTGTGTATATTATAGAGAATAGCAGCACCTGTGTATATTATAGAGAATAGCAGCACCTGTGTATATTATAGAGAATAGCAGCCCCTGTGTATATTATAGAGAGTAGCAGCCCATGTGTTTATTATAGAGAATAGTAGCCCCTGTGTATATTATAGAGAGTAGCAGCCCCTGTGTGTATTATAGAGAATAGCAGCCCCTGTGTGTATTATAGAGAGTAGCAGCCCCTGTGTATATTATAGAGAATAGCAGTCCCTGTGTATATTATAGAGAATAGCAGTCCCTGTGTATATTATAGAGAATAGCAGCCCCTGTGTATATTATAGAGAATAGCAGTCCCTGTGTACATTATATAGAATAGCAGTCCCTGTGTATATTATAGAGAATAGCAGTCCCTGTGTATATTATAGAGAATAGCAGTCCCTGTGTGTATTATAGAGAATAGCAGACACTGTGTATATTATAGAGAATAGCAGTCCCTGTGTATATTATAGAGAATAGCAGTCCCTGTGTATATTATAGAGAATAGCAGTCCCTGCATATATTATAGAGAATTGCAGTCCCTGTGTATATTATAGAGAATAGCAGCCTCTGTGTATATTACAGAGAATAGCAGTCCCTGTGTATATTATAGTGAATAGCAGTCCCTGTGTATATTATAGAGAATAGCAGTCCCTGTGTATATTATAGAGAATAGCAGTCCCTGTGTATATTATAGAGAATAGCAGCCCCTGTGTATATTATAGAGAATAGCAGTCCCTGTGTATATTATTTAGAATAGCAGTCCCTGTGTATATTATATGGAATAGCAGTTCCTGTGTATATTATAGAGAATAGCAGCCCCTGTGTATATTATAGAGAATAGCAGTCCCTGTGTATATTATAGAGAATAGCAGTCCCTATGTATATTATACAGAATAGCAGTCCCTGTGTATATTATAGAGAATAGCAGCCCCTGTGTATATTATAGAGAATAGCAGTCTCTGTGTATATTATAGAGAATAGCAGCTCCTGTGTATATTACAGAGAATAGCAGTCCCTGTGTATATTACAGAGAATAGCAGCCTCTGTGTATATTATAGAGAATAGCAGACACTGTGTATATTATAGAGAATAGCAGCACCTGTGTACATTATAGAGAATAGCAGTCCCTGTGTATATTATAGAGAATAGCAGGCCCTGTATATTATACAGAATAACAGCCCCTGTGTATATTATAGAGAATAGCAGCCCCTGTGTATATTACAGAGAATAGCAGTCCCTGTGTATATTACAGAGAATAGCAGTCCCTGTGTATATTATACAGAATAACAGCCCGTGTGTATATTATAGAGAATAGCAGCCCCTGTGTATATTACAGAGAATAGCAGTCCCTGTGTATATTACAGAGAATAGCAGCCTCTGTGTATATTATAGGGAATAGCAGACACTGTGTATATTATAGAGAATAGCAGTCCCTGTGTATATTATAGAGAATAGCAGCCCCTGTGTATATTATAGAGAATAGCAGTCCCTGTGTATATTACAGAGAATAGCAGCACCTGTGTATATTATAGAGAATAGCAGCACCTGTGTATATTATAGAGAATAGCAGCCCCTGTGTATATTATAGAGAGTAGCAGCCCATGTGTTTATTATAGAGAATAGTAGCCCCTGTGTATATTATAGAGAGTAGCAGCCCCTGTGTGTATTATAGAGAATAGCAGCCCCTGTGTGTATTATAGAGAGTAGCAGCCCCTGTGTATATTATAGAGAATAGCAGCCCCTGTGTATATTATCGAGAATAGCAGTCCCTGTGTATATTATAGAGAATAGCAGTCCCTGTGTATATTATAGAGAATAGCAGCCCCTGTGTATATTATAGAGAATAGCAGCCCCTGTGTATATTATAGAGAATAGCAGTCCCTGTGTATATTATAGAGAATAGCAGTCCCTGTGTATATTATAGAGAATAGCAGTCCCTGTGTACGTTATAGAGAATAGCAGCCCCTGTGTATATTATAGAGAATAGCAGCCCCTGTGTATATTACAGAGAATAGCAGCCCCTGTATATATTACAGAGAATAGCAGTCCCTGTGTATATTATAGAGAATAGCAGTCACTGTGTATATTATAGAGAATAGCAGTCCCTGTGTATATTATAGAGAATAGCAGCCCTTGTGTATATTATAGAGAATAGCAGTCCCTGTGTATATTATAGAGATTAGCAGTCCCTGTGTATATTATAGAGAATAGCAGTCCCTGTGTATATTATAGAGAATAGCAGCCCCTGTGTATATTATAGAGAATAGCAGTCCCTGTGTACATTATATAGAATAGCAGTCCCTGTGTATATTATAGAGAATAGCAGTCCCTGTGTATATTATAGAGAATAGCAGTCCCTGTGTATATTATAGAGAATAGCAGTCCCTGCATATATTATAGAGAATAGCAGTCCCTGTGTATATTATAGAGAATAGCAGCCTCTGTGTATATTACAGAGAATAGCAGTCCCTGTGTATATTATAGTGAATAGCAGTCCCTGTGTATATTATAGAGAATAGCAGTCCCTGTGTATATTATAGAGAATAGCAGTCCCTGTGTATATTATAGAGAATAGCAGCCCCTGTGTATATTATAGAGAATAGCAGTCCCTGTGTATATTATATAGAATAGCAGTCCCTGTGTATATTATATAGAATAGCAGTCCCTGTGTATATTATAGAGAATAGCAGTCCCTGTGTATATTATAGAGAATAGCAGTCCCTGTGTATATTATACAGAATAGCAGTCCCTGTGTATATTATAGAGAATAGCAGCCCCTGTGTATATTATAGAGAATAGCAGTCTCTGTGTATATTATAGAGAATAGCAGCTCCTGTGTATATTATAGAGAATAGCAGCCCCTGTGTATATTATAGAGAATAGCAGCCCCTGTGTATATTATAGAGAATAGCAGTCCCTGTGTATATTATAGAGAATAGCAGCCCATGTGTTTATTATAGAGAATAGCAGTCCCTGTGTATATTATAGAGAATAGCAGTCCCTGTGTATATTATAGAGAATAGCAGCCCCTCTGTATATTATAGAGAATATCAGTCCCTGTGTATATTATAGAGAATAGCAGTCCCTGTGTATATTATAGCGAATAGCAGTCCCTGTGTATATTATAGAGTAGCAGTCCCTGTGTATATTATAGAGAATAGCAGTCCCTGTGTATATTATAGAGAATAGCAGCCCCTATGTATATTATAGAGAATAGCAGCCCCTGTGTATATTATAGAGAATAGCAGCCCCTGTGTATATTATAGAGAATAGCAGTCCCTGTGTATATTATAGAGAATAGCAGTCCCTGTGTATATTATAGAGAATAGCAGCCCCTATGTATATTATAGAGAGTAGCAGCCCCTGTGTATATTATAGAGAATAGCAGTCCCTGTGTATATTATAGAGAATAGCAGTCCCTGTGTATATTATAGAGAATAGCAGTCCCTGTGTATATTATAGACAATAGCAGTCCCTGTGTATATTATAGAGAATAGCAGCCCCTGTGTATATTATAGAGAATAGCAGTCCCTGTGTATATTATATAGAATAGCAGTCCCTGTGTATATTATATAGAATAGCAGTCCCTGTGTATATTATAGAGAATAGCAGTCCCTGTGTATATTATAGAGAATAGCAGTCCCTGTGTATATTATAGAGAATAGCAGCCCCTGTGTATATTATAGAGAATAGCAGTCCCTGTGTACATTATATAGAATAGCAGTCCCTGTGTATATTATAGAGAATAGCAGTCCCTGTGTATATTATAGAGAATAGCAGTCCCTGTGTGTATTATAGAGAATAGCAGACACTGTGTATATTATAGAGAATAGCAGTCCCTGTGTATATTATAGAGAATAGCAGTCCCTGTGTATATTATAGAGAATAGCAGTCCCTGCATATATTATAGAGAATTGCAGTCCCTGTGTATATTATAGAGAATAGCAGCCTCTGTGTATATTACAGAGAATAGCAGTCCCTGTGTATATTATAGTGAATAGCAGTCCCTGTGTATATTATAGAGAATAGCAGTCCCTGTGTATATTATAGAGAATAGCAGTCCCTGTGTATATTATAGAGAATAGCAGCCCCTGTGTATATTATAGAGAATAGCAGTCCCTGTGTATATTATTTAGAATAGCAGTCCCTGTGTATATTATATGGAATAGCAGTTCCTGTGTATATTATAGAGAATAGCAGCCCCTGTGTATATTATAGAGAATAGCAGTCCCTGTGTATATTATAGAGAATAGCAGTCCCTATGTATATTATACAGAATAGCAGTCCCTGTGTATATTATAGAGAATAGCAGCCCCTGTGTATATTATAGAGAATAGCAGTCTCTGTGTATATTATAGAGAATAGCAGCTCCTGTGTATATTACAGAGAATAGCAGTCCCTGTGTATATTACAGAGAATAGCAGCCTCTGTGTATATTATAGAGAATAGCAGACACTGTGTATATTATAGAGAATAGCAGCACCTGTGTACATTATAGAGAATAGCAGTCCCTGTGTATATTATAGAGAATAGCAGGCCCTGTATATTATACTGAATAACAGCCCCTGTGTATATTATAGAGAATAGCAGTCCCTGTGTATATTACAGAGAATAGCAGCACCTGTGTATATTATAGAGAATAGCAGCACCTGTGTATATTATAGAGAATAGCAGCCCCTGTGTATATTATAGAGAGTAGCAGCCCATGTGTTTATTATAGAGAATAGTAGCCCCTGTGTATATTATAGAGAGTAGCAGCCCCTGTGTGTATTATAGAGAATAGCAGCCCCTGTGTGTATTATAGAGAGTAGCAGCCCCTGTGTATATTATAGAGAATAGCAGCCCCTGTGTATATTATCGAGAATAGCAGTCCCTGTGTATATTATAGAGAATAGCAGTCCCTGTGTATATTATAGAGAATAGCAGCCCCTGTGTATATTATAGAGAATAGCAGCCCCTGTGTATATTATAGAGAATAGCAGTCCCTGTGTATATTATAGAGAATAGCAGTCCCTGTGTATATTATAGAGAATAGCAGTCCCTGTGTACGTTATAGAGAATAGCAGCCCCTGTGTATATTATAGAGAATAGCAGCCCCTGTGTATATTACAGAGAATAGCAGCCCCTGTATATATTACAGAGAATAGCAGTCCCTGTGTATATTATAGAGAATAGCAGTCACTGTGTATATTATAGAGAATAGCAGTCCCTGTGTATATTATAGAGAATAGCAGCCCTTGTGTATATTATAGAGAATAGCAGTCCCTGTGTATATTATAGAGATTAGCAGTCCCTGTGTATATTATAGAGAATAGCAGTCCCTGTGTATATTATAGAGAATAGCAGCCCCTGTGTATATTATAGAGAATAGCAGTCCCTGTGTACATTATATAGAATAGCAGTCCCTGTGTATATTATAGAGAATAGCAGTCCCTGTGTATATTATAGAGAATAGCAGTCCCTGTGTATATTATAGAGAATAGCAGTCCCTGCATATATTATAGAGAATAGCAGTCCCTGTGTATATTATAGAGAATAGCAGCCTCTGTGTATATTACAGAGAATAGCAGTCCCTGTGTATATTATAGTGAATAGCAGTCCCTGTGTATATTATAGAGAATAGCAGTCCCTGTGTATATTATAGAGAATAGCAGTCCCTGTGTATATTATAGAGAATAGCAGCCCCTGTGTATATTATAGAGAATAGCAGTCCCTGTGTATATTATATAGAATAGCAGTCCCTGTGTATATTATATAGAATAGCAGTCCCTGTGTATATTATAGAGAATAGCAGTCCCTGTGTATATTATAGAGAATAGCAGTCCCTGTGTATATTATACAGAATAGCAGTCCCTGTGTATATTATAGAGAATAGCAGCCCCTGTGTATATTATAGAGAATAGCAGTCTCTGTGTATATTATAGAGAATAGCAGCTCCTGTGTATATTATAGAGAATAGCAGCCCCTGTGTATATTATAGAGAATAGCAGCCCCTGTGTATATTATAGAGAATAGCAGTCCCTGTGTATATTATAGAGAATAGCAGCCCATGTGTTTATTATAGAGAATAGCAGTCCCTGTGTATATTATAGAGAATAGCAGTCCCTGTGTATATTATAGAGAATAGCAGCCCCTCTGTATATTATAGAGAATAGCAGTCCCTGCATATATTATAGAGAATAGCAGTCCCTGTGTATATTATAGAGAATAGCAGCCTCTGTGTATATTACAGAGAATAGCAGTCCCTGTGTATATTATAGTGAATAGCAGTCCCTGTGTATATTATAGAGAATAGCAGTCCCTGTGTATATTATAGAGAATAGCAGTCCCTGTGTATATTATAGAGAATAGCAGCCCCTGTGTATATTATAGAGAATAGCAGTCCCTGTGTATATTATATAGAATAGCAGTCCCTGTGTATATTATATAGAATAGCAGTCCCTGTGTATATTATAGAGAATAGCAGTCCCTGTGTATATTATAGAGAATAGCAGTCCCTGTGTATATTATACAGAATAGCAGTCCCTGTGTATATTATAGAGAATAGCAGCCCCTGTGTATATTATAGAGAATAGCAGTCTCTGTGTATATTATAGAGAATAGCAGCTCCTGTGTATATTATAGAGAATAGCAGCCCCTGTGTATATTATAGAGAATAGCAGCCCCTGTGTATATTATAGAGAATAGCAGTCCCTGTGTATATTATAGAGAATAGCAGCCCATGTGTTTATTATAGAGAATAGCAGTCCCTGTGTATATTATAGAGAATAGCAGTCCCTGTGTATATTATAGAGAATAGCAGCCCCTCTGTATATTATAGAGAATAGCAGTCCCTGTGTATATTATAGAGAATAGCAGTCCCTGTGTATATTATAGAGTAGCAGTCCCTGTGTATATTATAGAGAATAGCAGTCCCTGTGTATATTATAGAGAATAGCAGCCCCTATGTATATTATAGAGAATAGCAGCCCCTGTGTATATTATAGAGAATAGCAGCCCCTGTGTATATTATAGAGAATAGCAGTCCCTGTGTATATTATAGAGAATAGCAGTCCCTGTGTATATTATAGAGAATAGCAGCCCCTATGTATATTATAGAGAGTAGCAGCCCCTGTGTATATTATAGAGAATAGCAGTCCCTGTGTATATTATAGAGAATAGCAGTCCCTGTGTATATTATAGAGAATAGCAGTCCCTGTGTATATTATAGACAATAGCAGTCCCTGTGTATATTATAGAGAATAGCAGCCCCTGTGTATATTATAGAGAATAGCAGTCCCTGTGTATATTATATAGAATAGCAGTCCCTGTGTATATTATATAGAATAGCAGTCCCTGTGTATATTATAGAGAATAGCAGACCCTGTGTATATTATAGAGAATAGCAGTCCCTGTGTATATTATAGAGAATAGCAGTCCCTGTGTATATTATACAGAATAGCAGTCCCTGTGTATATTATAGAGAATAGCAGCCCCTGTGTATATTATAGAGAATAGCAGTCTCTGTGTATATTATAGAGAATAGCAGCCCCTGTGTATATTATAGAGAATAGCAGTCCCTGTGTATATTATAGATAATAGCAGCCCCTGTGTATATTATAGAGAATAGCAGTCCCTGTGTATATTATAGAGAATAGCAGCCCCTATGTATATTATAGAGAGTAGCAGCCCCTGTGTATATTATAGATAATAGCAGCCCCTGTGTATATTATAGAGAATAGCAGCCCCTGTATATATTGTAGAGAATAGCAGCCCATGTGTTTATTATAGAGAATAGCAGTCCCTGTGTATATTATAGAGAATAGCAGTCCCTATGTATATTATAGAGAGTAGCAGTCCCTGTGTATATTATAGATAATAGCAGACACTGTGTATATTATAGAGAATAGCAGTCCCTGTGTCTATTATAGAGAATAGCAGCCCCTGTGTATATTATAGAGAATAGCAGTCCCTCTGTATATTATAGAGAATAGCAGCCCCTGTGTATATTATAGAGAATAGCAGCCCCTGTGTATGTTATAGAGAATTTCAGCCCCTGTGTATATTATAGAGAATAGCAGCCCCTGTGTATATTATAGAGAATAGCAGCACCTGTGTACATTATAGAGAATAGCAGCACCTGTGTACATTATAGAGAATAGCAGTCCCTGTGTATATTATAGAGAATAGCAGTCCCTGTGTATATTATAGAGAATAGCAGTCCCTGTGTATATTATAGAGAATAGCAGTCCCTGCGTGTGTTATAGTGAATAGCAGCCCCTGTGTATATTATAGAGAATAACAGTCCCTGTGTATATTATAGAGAATAGCAGTCCCTGTGTATATTATAGAGAATAGCAGTCGCTGTGTATATTATAGAGAATAGCAGTCCCTGTGTATATTATAGAGAATAGCAGACCCTGTGTATATTATAGAGAATAGCAGCCCCTGTGTATATTATAGAGAATAGCAGTCCTTGTGTATATTATAGAGAATAGCAGACCCTGTGTATATTATAGAAAATAGCAGCCCCTGTGTATATTATAGAGAATAGCAGTCCCTGTGTATATTATAGAGAATAGCAGTCCCTGTGTATCTTATAGAGAATAGCAGCCCCTGTGTATATTATAGAGAATAGCACTCCCTGTGTTTATTATAGAGAATAGCAGACCCTGTGTATATTATAGAGAATAGCAGTCCCTGTGTATATTATAGAGAATAGCAGCTCCTGTGTATATTATAGAGAATAGCAGTCCCTGTGTATATTACGGAGAATAGCAGTCCCTGTGTATACTATAGATAATAGCAGTCCCTGTGTATATTATAGAGAATAGCAGTCCCTGTGTATATTATTGAGAATAGCAGTCCCTGTGTATACTATAGATAATAGCAGTCCCTGTGTATATTATAGAGAATAGCAGTCCCTGTGTATATTATAGAGAATAGCAGCCCCTGTGTATATTATAGAGAATAGCAGTCCCTGTGTATATTATAGGGAATAGCAGACCCTGTGTATATTATAGAAAATAGCAGCCCCTGTGTATATTATAGAGAATAGCAGCCCCTGTGTATATTATAGAGAATAGCAGTCCCTGTGTATATCATAGAGAATAGCAGCCCCTGTGTATATTATAGAGAATAGCAGCCCCTGTGTGTGTTATAGAGAATTTCAGCCCCTGTGTACATTATAGAGAATAGCAGCCCCTGTGTATATTATAGAGAATAGCAGCTCCTGTGTATATTACAGAGAATAGCAGCCCCTGTGTATATTATAGAGAATAGCAGTCCCTGTGTATATTGTAGAGAATAGCAGCTCCTGTGTATATTACAGAGAATAGCAGCCCCTGTGTATATTATAGAGAATAGCAGTCCCTGTGTATAATATAGAGAATTGCAGTCCCTGTGTATATTATAGAGAATAGCAGTCCCTGTGTATATTATAGAGAATAGCAGTCCCTGTGTATATTATAGAGAATAGCAGCCCCTGTGTATATTATAGAGAATAACAGCCCCTGTGTATATTATAGAGAATAGCAGTCCCTGTGTATATTATCGAGAATAGCAGCCCCTGTGTATATTATCGAGAATAACAGTCCCTGTGTATATTATAGAGAATAGCATCCCCTGTATATATTATAGATAATAGCAGCCCCTGTGTATATTATAGAGAATAGCAGTCCCTGTGTATATTATAGAGAATAGCAGTCCCTGTGTATATTATACAGAATAACAGCCCCTGTGTATATTATAGAGAATAGCAGCCCCTGTGTATATTACAGAGAATAGCAGTCCCTGTGTATATTACAGAGAATAGCAGCCTCTGTGTATATTATAGAGAATAGCAGCCCCTGTGTATATTATAGAGAATAGCAGCCCCTGTGTATATTATAGAGAATAGCAGCCCCTGTGTATATTATAGAGAATAGCAGTCCCTGTGTATGTTATAGAGAATAACAGTCCCTGTGTATATTATAGAGAATAGCAGCCCCTGTATATATTATAGAGAATAGCAGCCCCTGTATATATTATAGAGAATAGCAGTCCCTGTGTATATTATAGAGAATAGCAGCCCCTGTGTATATTATAGAGAATAGCAGCCCCTGTGTATATTATAGAGAATAGCAGTCCCTGTGTATATTATAGGGAATAGCAGACCCTGTGTATATTATAGAAAATAGCAGCCCCTGTGTATATTATAGAGAATAGCAGCCCCTGTGTATATTATAGAGAATAGCAGTCCCTGTGTATATCATAGAGAATAGCAGCCCCTGTGTATATTATAGAGAATAGCAGCCCCTGTGTGTGTTATAGAGAATTTCAGCCCCTGTGTACATTATAGAGAATAGCAGCCCCTGTGTATATTATAGAGAATAGCAGCTCCTGTGTATATTACAGAGAATAGCAGCCCCTGTGTATATTATAGAGAATAGCAGTCCCTGTGTATATTATAGAGAATAGCAGCTCCTGTGTATATTACAGAAAATAGCAGCCCCTGTGTATATTATAGAGAATAACAGCCCCTGTGTATATTATAGAGAATAGCAGTCCCTGTGTATATTATCGAGAATAGCAGCCCCTGTGTATATTATAGAGAATAACAGTCCCTGTGTATATTATAGAGAATAGCATCCCCTGTATATATTATAGATAATAGCAGCCCCTGTGTATATTATAGAGAATAGCAGTCCCTGTGTATATTATAGAGAATAGCAGTCCCTCTGTATATTATACAGAATAACAGCCCCTGTGTATATTATAGAGAATAGCAGCCCCTGTGTATATTACAGAGAATTGCAGTCCCTGTGTATATTACAGAGAATAGCAGCCTCTGTGTATATTATAGAGAATAGCAGCCCCTGTGTATATTATAGAGAATAGCAGCCCCCGTGTATATTATAGAGAATAGCAGCCCCTGTGTATATTATAGAGAATAGCAGTCCCTGTGTATGTTATAGAGAATAACAGTCCCTGTGTATATTATAGAGAATAGCAGCCCCTGTATATATTATAGAGAATAGCAGCCCCTGTATATATTATAGAGAATAGCAGTCCCTGTGTATATTATAGAGAATAGCAGCCCCTGTGTATATTATAGAGAATAGCAGCCCCTGTGTATATTATAGAGAATAGCAGTCCCTGTGTATATTATAGAGAATAGCAGCCCCTGTGTATATTACAGAGAATAGCAGTCCCTGTGTATGTTATAGAGAATAGCAGTCCCTGTGTATATTACAGAGAATAGCAGCCTCTGTGTATATTATAGAGATTAGCAGCCCCTGTGTATATTATACAGAATAACAGCCCCTGTGTATATTATAGAGAATAGCAGCCCCTGTGTATATTACAGAGAATAGCAGTCCCTGTGTATATTACAGAGAATAGCAGCCTCTGTGTATATTATACAGAATAGCAGCCCCTGTGTATATTATAGAGAATAGCAGCCCCTGTGTATATTATAGAGAATAGCAGCCCCTGTGTATATTATACAGAATAACAGCCCCTGTGTATATTATAGAGAATAGCAGCCCCTGTGTATATTACAGAGAATAGCAGTCCCTGTGTATATTACAGAGAATAGCAGCCTGTGTGTATATTATAGAGAATAGCAGACACTGTGTATATTATAGAGAATAGCAGCACCTGTGTACATTATAGAGAATAGCAGTCCCTGTGCATATTATAGAGAATAGCAGCCCCTGTATATTATACAGAATAACAGCCCCTGTGTATATTATAGAGAATAGCAGCCCCTGTGTATATTACAGAGAATAGCAGTCCCTGTGTATATTACAGAGAATAGCAGTCCCTGTGTATATTACAGAGAATAGCAGCCTCTGTGTATATTATAGAGAATAGCAGACACTGTGTATATTATAGAGAATAGCAGTCCCTGTGTATATTATAGAGAATAGCAGCCCCTGTGTATATTATAGAGAATAGCAGTCCCTGTGTATATTATAGAGAATAGCAGTCCCTGTGTATATTATAGAGAATAGCAGCACCTGTGTATATTATAGAGAATAGCAGTCCCTGTGTATATTATAGAGAATAGCAGCACCTGTGTATATTATAGAGAATAGCAGCCCCTGTGTATATTACAGCGAATAGCAGTCCCTGTGTATATTACAGAGAATAGCAGCCTCTGTGTATATTATACAGAATAGGAGACACTGTGTATATTATAGAGAATAGCAGTCCCTGTGTATATTATAGAGAATAGCAGCCCCTGTGTATATTACAGAGAATAGCAGTCCCTGTGTATAGTACAGAGAATAGCAGCCTCTGTGTATATTATAGAGAATAGCAGACACTGTGTATATTATAGAGAATAGCAGTCCCTGTGTATATTATAGAGAATAGCAGTCCCTGTGTATATTATAGAGAATAGCAGTCCCTGT
The DNA here is from genome assembly GCA_026770705.1 of Isurus oxyrinchus. Classification (NCBI taxonomy): domain Eukaryota; kingdom Metazoa; phylum Chordata; class Chondrichthyes; order Lamniformes; family Lamnidae; genus Isurus; species Isurus oxyrinchus. Next base: position 29,768 of record JANJGN010002981.1, read on the forward strand.
GTATATTATAGAGAATAGCAGCCCCTGTGTATATTATAGAGAATAGCAGTCCCTGTGTAAATTATAGAGAATAGCATCCCCTGTGTATATTATAGAGAATAGCAGTCCCTGTGTATATTATAGAGAATAGCAGTCCCTGTGTATATTATAGAGAATAGCAGTCCCTGTGTATATTATAGAGAATCGCAGTCCCTGTGTATATTATCGAGAATAGCAGCCCCTGTATATATTATAGAGAATAGCAGTCCCTGTGTATATTATAGAGAATAGCAGCCCCTGTGTATATTATAGAGAATAGCAGCCCCTGTGTATATTATAGAGAATAGCAGTCCCTGTGTATATTATAGAGAATAGCAGCCCCTGTGTATATTATAGAGAATAGCATTCCCTGTGTATATTACAGAGAATAGCAGCCCCTGTGTATATTATAGAGAATAGCAGCCCCTGTGTATATTATAGAGAATAGCAGTCCCTGTGTATATTATAGAGAATAGCAGCCCCTGTGTATATTATAGAGAATAGCAGTCCCTGTGTATATTGTACAGAATAACAGCCCCTGTGTATATTATAGAGAATAGCAGCCCCTGTGTATATTACAGAGAATAGCAGTCCCTGTGTATATTGTAGAGAATAGCAGTCCCTGTGTATATTACAGAGAATAGCAGCCTCTGTGTATATTATAGAGAATAGCAGCCCCTGTGTATATTATAGAGAATAGCAGCCCCTGTGTATATTATAGAGAATAGCAGCCCCTGTGTATATTATACAGAATAACAGCCCCTGTGTATATTATAGAGAATAGCAGCCCCTGTGTATATTACAGAGAATAGCAGTCCCTGTGTATATTACAGAGAATAGCAGCCTCTGTGTATATTATAGAGAATAGCAGACACTGTGTATATTATAGAGAATAGCAGCACCTGTGTACATTATAGAGAATAGCAGTCCCTGTGTATATTATAGAGAATAGCAGCCCCTGTATATTATACAGAATAGCAGCCCCTGTGTATATTACAGAGAATAGCAGTCCCTGTGTATATTACAGAGAATAGCAGCCTCTGTGTATATTATAGAGAATAGCAGACACTGTGTATATTATAGAGAATAGCAGTCCCTGTGTATATTATAGAGAATAGCAGCCCCTGTGTATATTATAGAGAATAGCAGTCCCTGTGTATATTATAGAGAATAGCAGTCCCTGTGTATATTATAGAGAATAGCAGCACCTGTGTATATTATAGAGAATAGCAGTCCCTGTGTATATTATAGAGAATAGCAGCACCTGTGTATATTATAGAGAATAGCAGACCCTGTGTATATTACAGAGAATAGCAGTCCCTGTGTATATTACAGAGAATAGCAGTCCCTGTGTATATTACAGAGAATAGCAGCCTCTGTGTATATTATAGAGAATAGCAGACACTGTGTATATTATAGAGAATAGCAGTCCCTGTGTATATTATAGAGAATAGCCGCCCCTGTGTATATTACAGAGAATAGCAGTCCCTGTGTATATTACAGAGAATAGCAGCCTCTGTGTATATTATAGAGAATAGCAGACACTGTGTATATTATAGAGAATAGCAGTCCCTGTGTATATTATAGAGAATAGCAGCCCCTGTGTATATTATAGAGAATAGCAGCCCCTGTGTATATTATAGAGAATAGCAGTCCCTGTGTGTATTATAGAGAATAGCAGTCCCTGTGTATATTATAGAGAATAGCAGTCCCTGTGTATATTATAGAGAATAGCAGTCCCTGTGTATATTATAGAGAATAGCAGTCCCTGTGTATATTATAGAGAATAGCAGCCCTTGTGTATATTATAGAGAATAGCAGCCCCTGTGTATATTATAGAGAATAGCAGCCCCTGTTTATATTATAGAGAATAGCAGTCCCTGTGTGTATTATAGAGAATAGCAGCCCCTGTGTATATTATAGAGAATAGCAGTCACTGTGTATATTATAGAGAATAGCAGCCCCTGTGTATAATATAGAGAATAGCAGCCCCTGTGTATATTATAGGGAATAGCAGTCCCTGTGTATATTATAGAGAATAGCAGCCCCTGTGTATAATATAGAGAATAGCAGTCCCTGTGTATATTATAGAGAATAGCAGTCCCTGTGTATATTATAAAGAATAGCAGCCCCTGTGTATATTATAGAGAATAGCAGCCCCTGTGTATATTATAGAGAATAGCAGTCCCTGTGTATATTATAGAGAATAGCAGCCAATGTGTATATTATAGAGAATAGCAGTCCCTGTGTATATTATAGAGAATAGCAGTCCCTGTGTATATTATAGAGAATAGCAGTCCCTGTGTATATTATAGAGAATAGCAGCCCCTGTGTATATTATAGAGAATAGCAGTCCCTGTGTATATTATAGAGAATAGCAGTCCCTGTGTATATTATAGAGAATAGCAGCCCCTGTGTATATTATAGAGAATAGCAGCCCCTGTGTATATTATAGAGAATAGCAGTCCCTGTGTATATTATAGAGAATAGCAGTCCCTGTGTATATTATAGAGAATAGCAGTCCCTGTGTATATTATAGAGAATAGCAGTCCCTGTGTATATTATAGAGAATAGCAGCCCCTGTGTATATTATAGAGAATAGCAGCCCCTGTGTATATTATAGTGAATAGCAGCCCCTGTGTATATTATAGAGAATAGCAGTCCCTGTGTATATTATAGAGAATAGCAGTCCCTGTGTATGTTATAGAGAATAGCAGTCCCTGTGTATATTATAGAGAATAGCAGCCACTGTGTATATTATAGAGAATAGCAGTCCCTGTGTATATTATAGAGAATAGCAGTCCCTGTGTATATTATAGAGAATAGCAGTCCCTGTGTATATTATAGAGAATAGCAGTCCCTGTGTATATTATAGAGAATAGCAGTCCCTGTGTATATTATAGAGAATAGCAGCCAATGTGTATATTATAGAGAATAGCAGACACTGTGTATATTATAGAGAATAGCAGTCCCTGTGTATATTATAGAGAATAGCAGTCCCTGTGTATATTATAGAGAATAGCAGCCCCTGTGTATATTATAGAGAATAGCAGTCCCTGTGTAAATTATAGAGAATAGCATCCCCTGTGTATATTATAGAGAATAGCAGTCCCTGTGTATATTATAGAGAATAGCAGTCCCTGTGTATATTATAGAGAATAGCAGTCCCTGTGTATATTATAGAGAATCGCAGTCCCTGTGTATATTATCGAGAATAGCAGCCCCTGTATATATTATAGAGAATAGCAGTCCCTGTGTATATTATAGAGAATAGCAGCCCCTGTGTATATTATAGAGAATAGCAGCCCCTGTGTATATTATAGAGAATAGCAGCCCCTGTGTATATTATAGAGAATAGCATTCCCTGTGTATATTACAGAGAATAGCAGCCCCTGTGTATATTATAGAGAATAGCAGCCCCTGTGTATATTATAGAGAATAGCAGCCCCTGTGTATATTATAGAGAATAGCAGTCCCTGTGTATATTATAGAGAATAGCAGCCCCTGTGTATATTATAGAGAATAGCAGTCCCTGTGTATATTGTACAGAATAACAGCCCCTGTGTATATTATAGAGAATAGCAGCCCCTGTGTATATTACAGAGAATAGCAGTCCCTGTGTATATTGTAGAGAATAGCAGTCCCTGTGTATATTACAGAGAATAGCAGCCTCTGTGTATATTATAGAGAATAGCAGCCCCTGTGTATATTATAGAGAATAGCAGCCCCTGTGTATATTATAGAGAATAGCAGCCCCTGTGTATATTATACAGAATAACAGCCCCTGTGTATATTATAGAGAATAGCAGCCCCTGTGTATATTACAGAGAATAGCAGTCCCTGTGTATATTACAGAGAATAGCAGCCTCTGTGTATATTATAGAGAATAGCAGACACTGTGTATATTATAGAGAATAGCAGCACCTGTGTACATTATAGAGAATAGCAGTCCCTGTGTATATTATAGAGAATAGCAGCCCCTGTATATTATACAGAATAGCAGCCCCTGTGTATATTACAGAGAATAGCAGTCCCTGTGTATATTACAGAGAATAGCAGCCTCTGTGTATATTATAGAGAATAGCAGACACTGTGTATATTATAGAGAATAGCAGTCCCTGTGTATATTATAGAGAATAGCAGCCCCTGTGTATATTATAGAGAATAGCAGTCCCTGTGTATATTATAGAGAATAGCAGTCCCTGTGTATATTATAGAGAATAGCAGCACCTGTGTATATTATAGAGAATAGCAGTCCCTGTGTATATTATAGAGAATAGCAGCACCTGTGTATATTATAGAGAATAGCAGACCCTGTGTATATTACAGAGAATAGCAGTCCCTGTGTATATTACAGAGAATAGCAGTCCCTGTGTATATTACAGAGAATAGCAGCCTCTGTGTATATTATAGAGAATAGCAGACACTGTGTATATTATAGAGAATAGCAGTCCCTGTGTATATTATAGAGAATAGCAGCCCCTGTGTATATTACAGAGAATAGCAGTCCCTGTGTATATTACAGAGAATAGCAGCCTCTGTGTATATTATAGAGAATAGCAGACACTGTGTATATTATAGAGAATAGCAGTCCCTGTGTATATTATAGAGAATAGCATCACCTGTGTATATTATAGAGAATAGCCGTCCCTGTGTTTATTATAGAGAATAGCAGCCCCTGTGTATATTATAGAGAATAGCTGCCCCGGTGTATATTATAGAGAATAGCAGTCCCTGTGTATATTATAGAGAATAGCAGTCCCTGTGTATATTATAGAGAATAGCAGCCCCTGTGTATATTATAGAGAATAGCAGCCCCTGTGTATATTATAGAGAATAGCAGTCCCTGTGTGTATTATAGAGAATAGCAGTCCCTGTGTATATTATAGAGAATAGCAGTCCCTGTGTATATTATAGAGAATAGCAGTCCCTGTGTATATTATAGAGAATAGCAGTCCCTGTGTATATTATAGAGAATAGCAGCCCTTGTGTATATTATAGAGAATAGCAGCCCCTGTGTATATTATAGAGAATAGCAGCCCCTGTTTATATTATAGAGAATAGCAGTCCCTGTGTGTATTATAGAGAATAGCAGCCCCTGTGTATATTATAGAGAATAGCAGTCACTGTGTATATTATAGAGAATAGCAGCCCCTGTGTATAATATAGAGAATAGCAGCCCCTGTGTATATTATAGGGAATAGCAGTCCCTGTGTATATTATAGAGAATAGCAGCCCCTGTGTATAATATAGAGAATAGCAGTCCCTGTGTATATTATAGAGAATAGCAGTCCCTGTGTATATTATAAAGAATAGCAGCCCCTGTGTATATTATAGAGAATAGCAGCCCCTGTGTATATTATAGAGAATAGCAGTCCCTGTGTATATTATAGAGAATAGCAGCCAATGTGTATATTATAGAGAATAGCAGTCCCTGTGTATATTATAGAGAATAGCAGTCCCTGTGTATATTATAGAGAATAGCAGTCCCTGTGTATATTATAGAGAATAGCAGCCCCTGTGTATATTATAGAGAATAGCAGTCCCTGTGTATATTATAGAGAATAGCAGTCCCTGTGTATATTATAGAGAATAGCAGCCCCTGTGTATATTATAGAGAATAGCAGCCCCTGTGTATATTATAGAGAATAGCAGTCCCTGTGTATATTATAGAGAATAGCAGTCCCTGTGTATATTATAGAGAATAGCAGTCCCTGTGTATATTATAGAGAATAGCAGTCCCTGTGTATATTATAGAGAATAGCAGCCCCTGTGTATATTATAGAGAATAGCAGCCCCTGTGTATATTATAGTGAATAGCAGCCCCTGTGTATATTATAGAGAATAGCAGTCCCTGTGTATATTATAGAGAATAGCAGTCCCTGTGTATGTTATAGAGAATAGCAGTCCCTGTGTATATTATAGAGAATAGCAGCCACTGTGTATATTATAGAGAATAGCAGTCCCTGTGTATATTATAGAGAATAGCAGTCCCTGTGTATATTATAGAGAATAGCAGTCCCTGTGTATATTATAGAGAATAGCAGTCCCTGTGTATATTATAGAGAATAGCAGTCCCTGTGTATATTATAGAGAATAGCAGCCAATGTGTATATTATAGAGAATAGCAGTCCCTGTGTATATTATAGAGAATAGCAGTCCCTGTGTATATTATAGAGAATAGCACTCCCTGTGTATATTATAGAGAATAGCAGCCCCTGTGTATATTATAGAGAATAGCAGTCCCTGTGTATATTATAGAGAATAGCAGTCCCTGTGTATATTATAGAGAATAGCAGCCCCTGTGTATATTATAGAGAATAGCAGCCCCTGTGTATATTATAGAGAATAGCAGTCCCTGTGTATATTATAGAGAATAGCAGTCCCTGTGTATATTATAGAGAATAGCAGTCCCTGTGTATATTATAGAGAATAGCAGTCCCTGTGTATATTATAGAGAATAGCAGCCCCTGTGTATATTATAGAGAATAGCAGCCCCTGTGTATATTATAGTGAATAGCAGCCCCTGTGTATATTATAGAGAATAGCAGTCCCTGTGTATATTATAGAGAATAGCAGTCCCTGTGTATGTTATAGAGAATAGCAGTCCCTGTGTATATTATAGAGAATAGCAGCCTCTGTGTATATTATAGAGAATAGCAGCCCCTGTGTATATTATAGAGAATAGCAGTCCCTGTGTATATTATAGAGAATAGCAGTCCCTGTGTATATTATAGAGAATAGCAGCCACTGTGTATATTATAGAGAATAGCAGTCCCTGTGTATATTATAGAGAATAGCAGCCCCTGTGTATATTATAGAGAATAGCAGTCCCTGTGTATATTATAGAGAATCGCAGCCCCTGTGTATATTATAGAGAATAGCAGTCCCTGTGTACATTATAGAGAATAGCAGCCCCTGTGTATATTATAGAGAATAGCAGTCCCTGTGTATATTATAGAGAATAGCAGCCCCTGTGTACATTATAGAGAATAGCAGTCCCTGTGTATATTATAGAGAATAGCAGTCCCTGTGTATATTATATAGAATCGCAGTCACTGTGTATATTATAGAGAATAGCAGCCCCTGTGTATATTATAGAGAATAGCAGCCCCTGTGTTTATTATAGAGAATAGCAGCCCCTGTATATATTATAGAGAATAGCAGTCCCTGTGTATATTATAGAGAATAGCAGTCCCTGTGTATGTTATAGAGAATAGCAGTCCCTGTGTATATTATAGAGGATAGCAGCCACTGTGTATATTATAGAGAATAGCAGCCCCTGTGTATATTATAGAGAATAGCAGTCCCTGTGTATATTATAGAGAATAGCAGTCCCTGTGTATATTATAGAGAATAGCAGCCACTGTGTATATTATAGAGAATAGCAGTCCCTGTGTATATTATAGAGAATAGCAGCCCCTGTGTATATTATAGAGAATAGCAGTCCCTGTGTATATTATAGAGAATAGCAGCCCCTGTGTATATTATAGAGAATAGCAGTCCCTGTGTACATTATAGAGAATAGCAGCCCCTGTGTATATTATAGAGAATAGCAGTCCCTGTGTATATTATAGAGAATAGCAGCCCCTGTGTACATTATAGAGAATAGCAGTCCCTGTGTATATTATAGAGAATAGCAGTCCCTGTGTATATTATAGAGAATAGCAGTCCCTGTGTATATTATATAGAATAGCAGTCACTGTGTATATTATAGAGAATAGCAGCCCCTGTGTATATTATAGAGAATAGCAGCCCCTGTGTTTATTATAGAGAATAGCAGTCCCTGTGTATATTATAGAGAATAGCAGTCCCTGTGTATATTATAGAGAATAGCAGCCCCTGTGTGTATTATAGAGAATAGCAGTCCCTGTGTATATTATAGAGAATAGCAGTCCCTGTGTATATTATAGAGAATAGCAGTCCCTGTGTATATTATAGAGAATAGCAGTCCCTGTGTATATTATAGAGAGTAGCAGCCCCTGTGTAATTATAGAGAATAGCAGCCCCTGAATATATTATAGAGAATAGCAGTCCCTGTGTATATTATAGAGAATAGCAGGCCCTGTGTATATTATAGAGAGATAGGGTCTCGCTCTCTCTCTCTGTCTTACTCTCTCTCTGTCTGTCTCGCTCTCTCTCTCTCTCTCTACCTTGCTCTGTCTCTCTGTCTCTCTCTCTGTCTCTCCCTGTCTCACTCCTTCTCTCTCTCCCTCTCTCACTGTCTCTCACTCTCCGTCTATCTCTCTCTCTCCCTCTCTCTGTCTCCCGCTCTCTCTCTCTCTCTTTCTCCCACTCTCTCTCTCTCTGTCTCCCTGTTCCCTCTCTTGCTCGGCCCCTCTTGCTTGCCTGCTCACCCTTCCCCCCCTCCCTCCCACTTGCCCTCTCTCTTTGTCCCTCTCTCCCTCTGTCCCTATCTCTCTCAGTCCCTGTCTCTCTCTTTCTCTCACAGTCGCTCTCCTCCTCTCTCTCTCAGTCCCTCCCCCTCTCTCTCTTGGTCTCTCTCTCTCTCCTCTCATTCAGTCTCCCTCTCTGTCCCTCCCTCCTTCCCTCTCTCGGTCTCTCTCTCTCTCTCTCTCTCTCTCTCTCTCTCACACTTTCCTCTCACTTAGTCTCCCTCTCTCTCGATCCCTCTCTCCCTCTCTCTCTCTCTCAGTCCTTCTCTCTCTCACTCTCTCTATCGGTCCCCCTGTCTCTCTTTCCCTCCCTCCCTCTCTCTCTCGGTCCCTCTCTCTCTCTCTCTCGTTCCCTCTCTCTCTCACTCTCTCTCTTGGTCCCCCTCTCTCTCTGTCTCTCTCTCTCATTCCCTCACTCTCTCTCTCGTTCCTTCCCCCCCCCCTCTCTCTCTTTCTCTCTCTCTCTCTCTCTCTCGCGGTCCCTCATTCTCATTGTCTCTCTCTCTCTCTCTCTCTCTATCTCTATCCCTCTCTCCTCTCTCTCTCTCGGTCCCCCCTCTCTCTCTCTCTCGGTCTCTCTCTCTCTTTCTCTCTCTCTCTGCCCCTCTCTGTCCCTCTCTCTCTCTGTCTCCCTCCCTCTCTCCCTCTCTCTCTCTCTTGCTCTGTCTCTCTTTCTCTTGCTCTGTCTCTCTTTCTCTTGCTCTGTCTCTCTCTCTCATTCTGTATCTCTCTCTCACTCTGTCTCTCTCTCTCTCCCTCTCTCTCTGTCTCTGTCGCTCTCTCTCTCTCCCCCTCTCTCTCTCGGTCCCCCTCTCTCTCTCGGTCTCTCTCTCTCTCTCTCTCCCTCTCCCTCCCTCTCTGTCTCTGTCTCTCTCTCTCTCTCTCTCACTCTGTCTCTCTCTCTCACACTCTCTCTGCTGCTCTCTTTCTCTGCCTCCATCTGTCTGTCCCTTTCACTTCCCCGCCCCTCTCCCCCTCCCCGTCCACCACATCATCCCCCTCCCCTTTTCCCTTCCCGGCCCCATCCCTGGCTGCCTCAACGTCCCCTGTCTCTCCCTCCCTCTCTCTCTCTCTGCCTCTCTATCTCTCTCTGCTCTCTCTCTCTGCCTCTCTCTCTCTCTCTCTGCCTCTCTCTGCTCTCTCTCTCTGCTTCTCTGTCTCTCCCTCTGCCTTGCTGCCTCTGTCTGTATCAAAAGAGAAGCTAGAAGAATTGTTAAATAGATAAACATGGCTGAAGTTTTAGAATGTGAGGTGTAATGGGAAAATTTGCACTTTAGATAAACCAGACCTTCCAAAGAGAGAGTGAAATGCTCCACCTAGCCAGAAGTTAAGAAACAGTGTGTTTACTTTTCCCAAGGATTACTGGTAAAATTGGTACTGTGAGAGATCTTTATTATTAGAAAGATAAAGTCCAAAGATAGTGAAACAATGGGAATCTGCATTCATTGGGGAACTTATGTATAAAGGAGAGAAGGCTGAGTGCAAGGGAAGGCCCTCTAAGGTCTAACAAGTGTGAAAAGCCTCCAGCCTCTGTTTCCAAATTCTGTCTGCACGAAGTGAAGTGAAAAAACCGCACTTTGAACTCGCCTGTTCAGGCTGTCGTGTTACTTTCCCTGGGTCTGTTTAAAATCCATGTGTTTTTACCGTTGCCTTAATGGAGGTGTAACTGGGAGCTAGATTAATCAGGGAAGCTGGAGGTTACTATAGCAGTAACTTGTAAACCTATGTATGTGCTTAAAATCATTATTTTTTACTCAATAAATGTCATTTAGTTTTGTAAGAAACTTATAAGACTGGATGGCTTCTTGTAACTGAACTCAAAGCCCCACATCTCGAAATGAATACAAATTGCAAATAGTTGTGGAGGCTTCTCAAGTTTTCCCTCTGGGATTTGGGCAGCTTGGCATTTACCGTCCTCCTGCCATAACGCTTCTCTCTCTCTCTCTCTCTCTCTCTCTCCGTCACAGCCTTTGCCAGCCTGATAGCGGCCCTGTGGGAACCCTCCACTTCCGGCTCCGTCAATCCCATCCAGTTCCAGCAAAAATTCCAGAAGCTTGTGCCGCACTTTGCGGGCTACAGGTGAGCCTCGACAGTGAGTGTTGCTGTTTCTGTTGCCCGCGACCCACCCCCTGACCCCTGGGACCCCCCCCCCCCCCCGCCAACATCGACCCTGGCTGCCCCCCAGTGTGACTAACGCTCCCTGCCTGCCGCACTTGGCTACACTTCGCCGACAGACCCGTAAAATGGATACAACACAGGAGGGAGGCCATTCTCCCCATCGTCTCCTGTGCTGCTGGCTCTTCGAAGGATCCGTCCCCCTAGACCCGCTCGCCCGCACGATCACAGACTCACACAGTGCAGGAGAGGCCCTTCGGCCCATCGAGTCTGCACCGACACGTGAGAAACACCTGACCTACCTCCCTAACCCCATTGACCAGCACTTGGCCCCATAGCCTTGAATGTTATGAGGTGCCAAGTGCTCATCCAGGTACTTTTTAAAGGATGTGAGGCTAACCCGCCTCCACCACCCTCCCAGGCAGCGCATTCCAGACCCTCACCACCCTCTGGGTAAAAAGGTTTTTCCTCACATCCCCCCCTAAACCTCCTGCCCCTCATCTTGAACTTGTGTCCCCTTGTGACTGACCTTTCAACTAAGGGGAACAGCTGCTCCCTATCCACCCTGTCCCTGCCCCTCATAATCTTGTACACCTCGATCAGGTCGCCCCTCAGTCTTCTCTGTTCCAACGAAGACAACTCAAGTCTATCCAAACTCTCTTCATAACTTAAATGTTTCATCCCAGGCAACATCCTGGTGAATCTCCTCTGCACCCCCTCCAGTGCAATCACATCCTTCCTATAATGTGGCGACCAGAACTGCACACAGTACTCCAGCTGTGGCCTCACCAAGGTTCTATACAACTCCAACATGACCTCCCTACTTTTGTAATCTATGCCTCGATTGATAAAGGAAGTGTCCCATATGCCTTTTTCACCACCCCACTAACATGCCCCTCCGCCTTCAGAGATCTGTGGACACACTCGCCAAAGGTCTCTTGTTTTCAATCCTTCCACCCATGGGAACAGCTCCTCCCTGTCGACTCTGCCCGGACCCCTCGTGAATACGAGCAGCCCTATCCAACCTCCAGGAGTAAGGGTGTCTCGCTGCAACTGTATCGACCCCTTGGTGAGACCCCACCTGGAGTATTGTGCACAGTTTTGGTCTCCTTACCTGAGGAAGGATGCACTTGCCTTAGAGGGAGCGCAACGGAGGCTGATCCCTAAGGATGGCGGGATTGTCTCGCGAGGAGAGATTGAGGAGACTGGGTCTGTATTCCCTCGAGTTTCGATGGTGGGAGATTGATCTCGTTGAAACTTACAAATTTTTTTTTTTTACCGAGCTTGACGGATGTAGATAAGATGTTTCCCCTGGCTGGGGGTGTTGGGGGGAAGGTCTAGAACCAGGAGATGGTCTCAGGATTAAGGGGTCAACCATTTAGGACTGAGGAGGAGGAATTTCTTCTCTCAGAGGGTGACGACTCTTTGGAATTCTCTACTCCAGGGGGCTGCGGAGGCTCAGTCACCGGAGTATGTTCGAGACAGAGTCGATAGGAGATTAACGACACCAAGGGATATGGGGACAGTGGGGGGGGGGGGGAGGAGAATGGCCCGGAGGTCGATGGTCAGCCGCGATCTGTTTGGAACAGTAGAGCAGACTCGATGGGCCAAATGGCCTACTCCGCCTCCTACGTTCCTCAATGAACAATAATCCCAGCTTCTCCAATCTACCCACCCCACTGGAGGTTCCTCATCCCCGGAACCATTCCTGTGCATCTTTTCTGCACTCTCCCCAAAGCCTTCACATCCTTCCTAATAAGATCGTGGCTGCTTTATATTGCCTCTACACGTACCTCCCAGCAAAATGCGTCGCCTCGCACCTCAGAGAGGCAGTCCGAAACTTGTCTGACCAGGACCACAATCGCTCTTGCCTCCCCGGACCTGCAGCTGAATCACACGCTGCAGGAGGAGGCCACTCTGCCCATCGTGCTTGCACCGGCTCTCCGAATGAGCAGTTCACTCAGTGCCACTCTCTCCCACCCCCCTCCCCCGCACCCCCCCTTCCCCCCCACCTAACCCTGCTCGCTCTCCCTTCTCCGATAACAGTCTCATTCCCTGCTGAACCTCGATGGAACCTGCCTCCACCACACTCTCGGGCAGCGGATTCCAGACCCAAACCACTCACCGCCTGAAAGAGTTTTTCCTCATATCACCATTGCTTCTTTCACCGATCACCTTAAATCTGTGTCCCTCTCACTCCCGATCCTTCCACCAAGGGGAACGGTTTCTCCCTCTTGACTCTGTCCAGACCCCTCACGATTTTGAATACCTCTGTCAGATCTCCTCTCGGCCTCCTCTTCTCCATGGAGAACATTCCCAGCGTCCCCGATCAATCTACGCCACTTGAGGTTCCTCATCCCTGGAACCATCCTCGTGAATCTTTTCTGCACTCCCTCCAATGCCTCCGCACCCTCCCTAAAGTGCGGAGCCCAGAACTGGACACAAAACTCCGGCTGAGGCTGAATGAGTGCTTTATACAAGGTCAGCATGACCTCCTTGCTCTTGTACTGTGTGTCCCTATTAATAAACCCCAGGATACTGCGTGCCTTATTAACTGCGCTCTCCAGCTGACCTGCCACCGTCAATGACTTCTGCACGTATACACCCAGGTCCCTCTGCTCCTGCTCCCCCTTTATATTGTCTCTCCATGTTCCTACCTCCCAAAGTGAATCGCTTCACATTTCTCCGCATTGAACTTCATCTGCCACATGTTCGCCCGTTCCCACCAACTTGTCTGCGTCCTTTTGAAGTTCCTCATGATCATCATAGTTCACAGTGCTACCAAGTTTCGTGTCATCTGCACATTTTGAAATGGTGCCCTACCCACCTCGGACCTAGGCCATTAACATCTATCAGGAGAGGCAACCGCTCCCAACGCTGATCCCTGGGGAACTCCACGACAAACCTTCCTCCAGCCTGAAAAAATTCCATTAACCCCCTACTCTCTGCTTCCTGTCACTCAGCCAATTCCGGATCCACGTTGCTACCCGCCCCTTTTTATTCCATGAGCTGTACCTTTGCGCACAAGTCTGTTGTGTGGCACTGTATCAAGTGCCTTCTGGAAGTCCACGTACACCGCATCCACAGCATTACCCTCCCCAACCCTCTTTGTTACCTCATTAAAAAAGCTCCAAGTTAGTTAAAACACGACTTTCCCTTAACAAATCCACGCTGGCTTTCCTCAATTAACCCACATTTGTCCATGTAACTATTAATTTTGTCCTGAATTATTGTTTCTAGAAGTTTCTCCACCGCCAAAGTTAAAGAAACTGGCCTATAGTTGCTGGGCTTAACTTTACATCCTTTCTTGAACCAGGGTGTGATTAATTTGCAATTCTGCAGTCCTCTGGCACCGCCCCTGTGTCTAAGGACGACTGGAAAATGATGGTCAGCATCTCTACAATTTCCACGCTCACTTCCCTCAGTATGCGTGGACACATCCCATCCGGTCCTGGTGCCTTGACGGCCTTAAGTCCGGACAGCCTAAGCAATGCCTCCTCATTCTAAATTCTAAACCCCTCTAGTGACTGAGTTACCTCCTCTGTCACCGTGGCCTGGGTTGCATCTTCTTCCTTGGTAAAGGCAGATGCAAAGTATTCACTTAGTCCCTCAGCCATGCCCCCTGCCTCCATGTGTAAATCCCCCTTTTGGTCCCTAATCGGCCTAACTCCTCGTTTTACCACCTTTTTACTACCTGTATGCCTAAAGAAGACTTTGGGATTCCCTTTTACGTTAGCTGCCAGTCTCTTCTCATACTCTCCCTTTGTTTCTCGTATCTGCTTGTTTACCTCCCCTCCGAAGCTTCTGTATTCAGTCTGCTTCTCAATTGCACTTTCTATCTGACACCTTTATCTTCTTCATCTTAAATTCTATCTCTTTTTTCACTCAGGGAGCTCTGGATTTGTTTGCCCTACCCTTCCCCTTCGAGGGAACATAGCTCGACTGTGTCCGAACTATCTCTCCTTTGAAGGTGGCCCATTGATCAGGTACCGTTTCTCCGCCTATTTCCAGCCTATCCGGCCCCGATCCATTCTTAATTATTCTCACTCTGGACTATCCTTTGCCCCTTTCCACCCGGCATCTTAAACCTTATTATACAATGATCACTGTTCCCTAAATGCTCCCCCACTGCCACATGATCCACTTGGCCCACCTCATTCCCAAGAACCAGGCCTGGCAATGCTCCCTTTCTCATTGGACTGGAAACATACTGCTGTAGAAAATTCTCCTGAACACACTCTAGGAACTCTTGCCCCTCCCGGCTGTTTATACTACTACCATCCGAGTACATGTTCTGAACGATTAAAGTCCTCTATTATGACTACCCTGCAATTTCCTCTCAGATTTGTTCCTCTACGTCCTTCTCACTCATTCGCGGTCTGTACACTACACCAGGCAACGTAATTGCTCCCTTTTTGTTCCTTAGCTCTAGCTAAATAGATTCTGTCCTTGAACCCTCTGGGACATGCTCTTTCTCCAGCACCGCAATGCTCTCCTTACCCAATACCACCACCCCTCCTCCTTTCCTTCCTTCCCTATCTTTCCTGAACACCTTATACCCGGGAATATTTAACACCCAGTTCTGCCCTGCCTTCTCTGTTATCGCCACAACCTGGACCATCTCCGCCTCTAACTCCCCGATCTTATTCAGCGCAGTCCGCGCATTCACAGACACGCACTGTCACCCCGATCTGGAATTTATTATTCTCTCCCACGAACCTGGCCCCACCGATGAACTTACTATTCCATATTCCTGTGCTATCCACCTCTCCCTGTATTCTGTAGGCCCTGGGATTCCTCTCTGGGATTATGAGCTGGCTCCCACACCCCCTGCCAAATTAGTTGAAACCCTCCCCAACAGCACCAACAAACCACCTCGCAGTGAACTCAGTCCCCGCTCTGTTTAGGTGCAGACCGTCCGGCCTGTACAGGTCCCAATGTCCCAAGAATCTAAAGCCCTCCCTCCTGCTCCATCTCTCCAGCCACGCCTTCATCTGCCTTATCCTCCTATTTCTATACTCGCTCGCGTCTGGTACCGGATGTGATCCGGAGATTACTACTTTTGAGGTCCCGCTTGCTAATTTTCCCCCCCCACCCCGAACTCTGACTGGAGGGCCTGCATCCCTCTAAGCCTGTGTCGTTGATACCAATGTGGACCACGACTGCTGGCTGTTGACCCTCCACCTTTGGTGCTCTTCAGCTCCTCCCTGGCACCAGGGAGGCAACACACCATCCTGGATTCACGTCAGCGGCCGCAGAAACGCCTACCGATTCCCTGAAAGAACCACCTATCACTTGCTCTTCCAGACTTCCTTGTAACCTCTTGTAAAGCTGAGCCACCCATGGGTGCCCTGGTCCTGACCCTGGCTGCACTCCCCAGAGGAATCATCGCTCTTATCAGCATTCACAACTGAATACTGGTCGGAGAAGTGGGATGCACTCGGGGAACCCCAGCCTCTACTGCCTATTCCTTTTTGACTACCTGGTGGTCACCCATTCCATCTCTCCCTGCATACTCTTGGGGTGACCACATCTATAAATGTGCTATCCGTGATGCTCTCGACCTCTCATACGCAGCCCAGTGATGTCGGCTGCTGCTCAAGACCCAAAGCCCGCAACTGATGACACTTGCTGCGCAAATGATTATCCCGGACACGGGAAGCGTCCTGGAGTTCCCACATAGCACAGGCCGTGCATTCTCGAGGTCGGAGCAGCCCGCCATTTTTTATTGATCAATTAAACTTGCTGCTGCTAAATAAATCTTAACAATACTGACACACCTTACCAATCTGAAAAACCTTACCTACACTGATGAAACATACTGTTATAGAAACCTTACTAATATTGTTAAATCCCACCAATACTAAACACGTCACTATAGAAATAATAAACCTAACTAAAATTAAAAGATAAGATCACCAGCTACCCATTTATTTCTTAATATTTAATATTTTTACCGCTTTTAATCTGCCAGATGCTTACAATTGACCCCTAAGCAGCAATACACACCAGCCAATTAACCTAGGACTTCTCTGCCGTGCCCCACATCACTGTTGGATCTGTTTCGTGCCCTCCGGTCGCAGAAACTCTCATCGCTTTTTCCCTCTCTCTCTCTCTCTCTGTGAACTCTCACCACTTTTCTGTCACTGTCTCTGAACTCTCACTGCTTCTCTCCCTCTCTCTCTCTCTCTCTCTCTCTCTCTGAACTCACTGCTTTTCCCTCCCCTTCCCTCGCTGACCTCTGACTGCTTCACCCACCCCTCTGCTCACTGACCTCTCCCCACGGGAATGTTCCAATCCTCAGAGGTTCCTGATAGCGTAGCAATTGAACTCTGGATGACCGGGGACAGCACTTACTGGGCCATTACGCTGAGAAACAGAACCAGGCTCGACCCGAAACCCCTCTCCTTTCACCTTTGACCCCCTCGCCAGTGCCTACCATTTCATTCCTCCCTCCGGGGATGGATTTGTTGTATGGAGGGTCCTGATCTCTCCGTTCACTCACACTCATCTCCCTCTCCCTCTTCCATCCTCAGCCAGCAGGATGCCCAGGAATTTCTCCGCTTCCTGATGGACAGGCTCCACGTAGAGATTAACCGGAAAACACGGAAAACTCCCACTATCATGTCGCTGTCTGGGACCCAAGTCCCCTCCGACAACGTGGTAGCGATTGCGGTGAGCGCAGATTTAGGGTCACCCTCCCTCAGTCTGTCTTTGTCTCGCCCTCTCTGTCTCTGCCTGTCTGTCTCCCCGTCTCACTCTCTCTCCCTCTCTCTCTCTCCGTCTCCCTCCCTCTCTCTCCCCGTCTCCCTCCCACTCCCTCCCTCTCTCTCGCTCTCTCTCCGTCTCTCCCTCTCTCTCTCCGTCTCCCTCCCTATTCGTCTCCCCACACTCTCCGTCTCTCCCTCTCTCTCCCGTCTCTCCCTCTCTCTCCATCTCTCCCACTCTCTCCGTCTCTCCCTCTCTCTCCATCTCGCCCTCTCCCTCCGTCTCTCCCACTCTCTCCGTCTCTCCCACTCTCTCCGTCTCTCCCTCTCTCTCTTCATCTCCCTCCCTCTCTCTCCGTCTCTCCCTCTCTCTCCGTCTCTCCCTCTCTCTCCGTCTCTCCCACTCTCTCCGTCACTCCCACTCTCTCCGTCTCTCCCCACTCTCTCCGTCTCTCCCTCTCTCTCCGTCTCTCCCTCTCTCTCTCCGTCTCTCCCTCTCTCTCTCCGTCTCTCCCTCTCTCTCTCCGTCTCTCCCTCTCTCTCCGTCTCTCCCACTCTCTCCGTCTCTCCCACTCTCTCCGTCTCTCCCTCTCTCTCCGTCTCTCCCTCTCTCTCTGTCTCTCCCTCTCTCACCGTCTCTCTCGCTCTTTCTGTTGCTGGGTCTCTCTCACTCCCATTCTGCCTCTCTCATTCTGTCTCTCTCTCCCTGTCTCAGTCCTGAAATTGTTTTCTTTCTTTAGTGATGATGAAAAATCGATGCAGATGTGGAAGCGATACTTGGAGAGAGATGACAGTAAAATTGTAGGTAAGCACAGCTATTGATCGAGGGTAACTCACAACACCGTCTGCATCAGACACTCCCAGGACAGGTACAGCACGGTGTTAGATACAGAGTAAATCTCCCTCTACACTGTCCCCATCAAACACTCCCAGGACAGGTACAGCACGGGGTTAGATACAGAGTAAAGCTCCCTCTACACTGTCCCCATCGAACACTCCCAGGACAGGTACAGCACGGGGTTAGATACAGAGTAAATCTCCCTCTACACTGTCCCCATCAAACACTCCCAGGACAGGTACAGCACGGGGTTAGATACAGAGTAAATCTCCCTCTACACTGTCCCCATCAAACACTCCCAGGACAGGTACAGCACGGTGTTAGATACAGAGTAAATCTCCCTCTACACTGTCCCCATCAAACACTCCCAGGACAGGGACAGCACGGTGTTAGATACAGAGTAAATCTCCCTCTACACTGTCCCCATCAAACACAATAAATACAATCAGGACAGGTACAGCACGGGGTTAGATACAGAGTAAATCTCCCTCTACACTGTCCCCATCAAACACTCCCAGGACAGGTACAGCACGGGGTTAGATACAGAGTAAATCTCCCTCTACACTGTCCCCATCAAACACTCCCAGGACAGGTACAACACGGGGTTAGATACAGAGTAAAAACTCCCTCTACACTGTCCCCCTTCAAACACTCCCAGGACAGGTACAACACACGGGGGTTAGATACAGAGTAAATCACCCTCTATACTGTCCCCATCAAACACTCCCAGGACAGGTACAGCACGGGGTTAGACACAGAGTAAATCTCCCTCTACACTGTCCCCATCAAACACTCCCAGGACAGGTACAGCACAGGGTTAGATACAGAGTAAATCTCCCTCTACACTGTCCCCATCAAACACTCCCAGGACAGGTACAGCACGGGGTTAGATACAGAGTAAATCTCCCTCTACACTGTCCCCATCAAACACTCCCAGGACAGGTACAGCACGGGGGTTAGACACAGAGTAAATCTCCCTCTACACTGTCCCCATCAAACACTCCCAGGACAGGTACAGCACGGGGTTAGATACAGAGTAAATCTCCCTCTACACTGTCCCCATCAAACACTCCCAGGACAGGTACAGCACGGGGTTAGATACAGAGTAAATCTCCCTCTACACTGTCCCCATCAAACACTCCCAGGACAGGTACAGCACGGGGTTAGATACAGAGTAAATCTCCCTCTACACTGTCCCCATCAAACACTCCCAGGACAGGTACAGCCTGGGGTTAGATACAGAGTAAATCTCCCTCTACACTGTCCCCATCAAACACTCCCAGGACAGGTACAGCATGGGGTTAGATACAGAGTAAATCTCCCCTCTACGCTGTCCCCATCAAACACTCCCAGGACAGGTACAGCACGGGGTTAGATACAGAGTAAATCTCCCTCTACACTGTCCCCATCAAACCCTCCCAGGACAGGTACAGCACGGGGTTAGATACAGAGTAAAGCTCCCTCTACACTGTCCCCATCAAACACTCCCAGGACAGGTACAGCACGGGGTTAGATACAGAGTAAATCTCCCTCTACGCTGTCCCCATCAAACACTCCCAGGACAGGTACAGCACGGGGTTAGATACAGAGTAAATCTCCCTCTACACTGTCCCCATCAAACACTCCCAGGACAGGTACAGCACGGGGTTAGATACAGAGTAAATCTCCTTCTACACTGTCCCCATCAAACACACCCAGGACAGGTACAGCACGGGGTTAGATACAGAGTAAATCTCCCTCTACACTGTCCCCCATCAAACACTCCCAGGACAGGTACAGCACGGTGTTAGATACAGAGTAAATCTCCCTCTGCACTGTCCCCATCAAACACTCCCAGGACAGGTACAGCACGGGGTTAGATACAGAGTAAATCTCCCTCTACACTGTCCCCATCAAACACTCCCAGGACAGGTACAACACCTGCTGGCTCTAACAACTGCCTCCTGTTTTTGCAGATCTCTTTGTAGGACAGTGAACAGCACCCTTCGCTGCACCACCTGTGGCTACAAATCCACCACCTTCGAGGTCTTTTGCGACCTGTCACTGCCGCTCCCTAAGGTACGTGGGGACTGACCAGCGACGGAGGGATGATTGTGGAAGCAGCTCGCGGCGGGGCCGCGTGGGCGTTGGGGACCGGGTTGGGGACGGGGGGCCGCCGTGCTGGCGGTGGTGTGGTTCCGGCGGCGCCTTGATGCCCGTTGCTCCCCTGGACTGACCCTTTACCACCTCCTCTGTTGCAGAGGCTGTCCACGGGAGACCGCGTCTCGCTGTCCGAGTGCCTCAGCCTGTTCACCGCCGAGGAGGAGCTGGACACCGACAACGCTCCGGTAAGGGGATCGGCCTGCGGGTTAACCACCCATCTGATTCGCTCGTGTCCTTTAAGGGAAGGAAATCTGCCCTCCTTTCCTGGTCTGGCCTCCCCTGTCACTCCGGACCCACAGCCACGTGCGGTCGACTCTTAACCACCCTCCGAGCAAGGGCATCTGCAACCCTCTGCTTCTCCTGATCACTCTTCTCACCGAGTCCCGGAACGCCGCCCTTCGAGCCTATCCCCCCACTCCCCCCACCCGAGTGAAGTAGCAGCTCCTCCTGTCCGTACAAAGCGGCCGACCCCTCGCCATGAGACTGCGCCCTTTCCCCCCCCTTCCGCCGACCGTGTTCCCGACTCCCCGACCAGTGGACGCAATCTCCCCGGGCCCACCCTTATCGAGCCCCTTCAGAATCTTCGACGTTTCAGCTCTCACTCTCCTTAAACACCCCCCCCCCCCACCGCCTCCCCCCCACCCCACCCCCACCCCGCCGGAGGGCACAGACCCCGATTCACTCAGCGCAAGAATGAGGAGCGGGGACAGCTCCGCCACCCTGTGGGATCACGGCTGACCTGATTGTTGGCTCCACCCCACTTTTCTGTCTACCGCCCCCGCACCACCACCCCACCCCCCCCCCTCCCCATTGCCCTTGACCCCCCCTTTTTTCAGTCAAAAACCTGTCCACCTCTGCCTTAAACATATTCACCGGCCCTGCCTCCACCACCCTCTGGGGTCGAGAGAGTTCCACGGATTCACGACCCCCCCTGAGAGAAAAGAATTTGCCCTCGCCTCTGCCCTAACACTGGGTTTCCCCCCCCACCCCCCCCCCACCCGATCCTCGATTGATTTCCCCCTCCACCCCATGAGGGGAAACATCCTTTCATCATCCACCTGTCAACTCCCCTCAGGATTGTTATGATCCTGAGCTGAGGTTACCCCTGGACCAAGCCTGATCCCAGGGTGGGTCCCAGCTTGATGGATCCTAACTCCTATTTGTTTGTTTAGGTACGTGGAGAGTGGCAACTGAACAGAGTCACAGGAGTCAGCCCATGAACTTTTAACAAAAGCGTAAAATGCTTAGTAAACAGGAAAAGATGAACTATATTGCAATACTCCGCCACCCACGGCTATACCTTTACAGATGTATGCAGATGTGTAAGGATAACACAAGTTACAAAAGCTGTCTTATGTTCACCATAAGTGCACAGTCCATGTAAACCAATAGGGGTCAGGCACACCGCACTCTGAAACACAGCGACAGATGCCCACTCAATCAGATGTTATGGATCTCTCATCAACTCCCCCCTCAGAAACTTGCCCCACCACCGGCCAACTGAACTGCGTCTTTCACACGAGGGTTTCCAATCTCCACTCTCCAAGTACTTGCTTTGGAATCTTCTCCCAAACCAGCGCTTTCTCCCATATGCCTTCCGCAAGGGTTCATCTCCAGGGTTTCGAACTCTCCTTCTGATGTTCCTCTTCCCCTGGGTCACCCACACACGTTTAAGCTGTCTTCCAGACACTCGCTCACTGACTCAGCCATCAACAGTACGCCACAGCTTCACATGCCCACAGCAAAGAGTTACAGACACTCAGTTGTCCCTTTGGACCTTCTTGCCTCTTGCAAGCTGTTCTCGCTTTAAATCTGCTTGCTGCAGCTTTTGTCCCTTTAGATCTGAAGTTTGGAGCCTTCCTCACTCTTAACTTCGCTGAACAGGACCTTTTCCAGGTCCCTGTCCTTCCTTTGACTAGAGGGTCTGCTTCCGTCTCACTCCTTTGGCCTTAGGAAGTGAAACTAAAATTCAAATTTGACCTTTCTTAACACACAAATACGGAAATACAAGTCAAACTTAAACGTTGAAGCTGAAATCCATTGCTAACACCCATCAACAATAATATGACTTACTTAAACTGTCTCAACTTCCTAACAGGATCTTATATTTTTCAATAACTTCACCATGTCGTTCTTCTAAACTCCAGCGGGCACAGGCCCAACCTTTTCTTGCAAGATGACCTCCTCAGCCCACGAATCAGTTGAGTGAGCCTTCTCTGAACTGCTTCTAATGCCATTATATCCATTCTTAAGTAAGGAGACCAAAACTCTCACCAGCACCCTGTGCCACTGAAGCGAAACACCCCCTACTTTTACTGCAAGGAGAATTTCCTTCCCCAGAGGACATTAGTGAACCCAGAGGGGTTCACTGCAACAACCGACAACGCTTTCGTGGTCAAAATTAGACGTCGGATCCCAGATTTTTAGTGAGTTCAAACTCCACCCTCCAGCATGGCGGGGATCGAACCCCGGGTCTCCAGCTCCGCGACAATACCGCCGCTCCATCGCCTTGCCCCCTTGCCAATTCCTGCTTTCTGTCTCCCTCCGTCCTCGAAGGGAGGGGTCACATTGCCGCTTTCCCCAGTCCGCTGGGATCTTCCCAGGGCCGAGGGAACTAAGGCAGGCACGTCGACGATCTCCCCGGCCGCTTGGGTTTAAGACCCCGGGGGTGCCGGCCACCCGGGTCCAGGGGGCTTGTCCCCGACCTCAGGTCCGGTGGTTCTCCTGCCTCCTTTTCCCGAGCGGGCGGTGACTTTTGTTCCAGTTGCTCCCTCTCTTTTACCTTTTCTTTTTTATTTTCAGGCACGTTCCTTGTTGCTTCTACAGCGAAGGCTCACAATAAAAGCAGGCCCAAGGCTTCCCCCAATTCCCACGTTTCCAGTCATTTATCCCCCCCCCACCCCCGGCCTCACCCTCCAAGGTTGCTCGTTCCGTTTCGTAATACGTGTAGGAACTCTTGAGTACCTGCCTTTACGTTTACGTTTCTGGCTAGCCGACGCTTACGCTTAAGTACTTGGATGTGCACTTGCGATGCCACAGTATACACGGGTATGAAGCCTAGTGCTGGAAAATGGGATTAGAATACCTAGGTACTTGTCTGACTGGCGCAGACACGATGGGCCGAAGGGCCTTTTTCTGTGCTGTAGACCTCTCTGACTATAATTTCTCAAGGTTTATTATATTATTAGTCATTCTATGCCGGTTTCTAAAAACAATCTAATCTGTTGACCGGCCGCTGATCTTTGCAGTGTTTGCACACTTTTTCTTAAATTTGATATCATCTTGTGGAGGGCCAGTACTGAGGGAGTGCCGCACTGTCAGAGGGTCAGTACTGAGGGAGTGCCGCACTGTCGGAGGGTCAGTAATGAGGGAGTGCTGCACTGTTGCAGTGTCAGTACTGAGGGAGTGCTGCACTGTCAGAGGGTCAGTACTGCGGGAGTGCTGCACTGTTGGAGGGTCAGGACTGAGGGAGTACTGCATGTTGCAGGGTCAGTACTGAGGGAGCGCTGCATTGTCAGAGGGTCAGTACTGAGGGAGTGTGGCACTGTCGGAGGGTCAGTACTGAGGGAGTGCCGCACTGTCAGAGGGTGAGTACTGAGGGAGAGCTGCACTGTTGGAGGGTCAGTACTGAGGGAGTGCTGCACTGTCAGAGGGGTCAGTACAGAGGGAGAGCTGCACTGTCGGAGGGTCAGTACTGAGGGAGTGCTGCACTGTCAGAGGGTCAGTACTGAGGGAGTGCTGCACTGTCACAGGGTCAGTACTGTGGGTGTGCTGCACTGCCGGAGGGTCAGTATTGAGGGAGTGCTGCACTGTCGGATGGTCAGTAGTTGGGGAGTGCTGCACTGTCGGAGTGTCAGTACTGAGGGAGTGCTGCACTGTTG
>JANJGN010002982.1:0-53858 GCA_026770705.1 Isurus oxyrinchus
TGTTTGCCTCTGTTTAAGTCTGTGTAACTCTGTTTGCCTCTGTTTATGTCTGTTTGCCTCTGTTTGCCTCTGTTTAATACTGTTTAACTCTGTTTGCCTCTGTTTAAGTCTGTTTAAATCTGTTTGCCTCTGTTTAAGTCTGTTTGCCTCTCTTTAAGTCTGTTTAACTCTGTTTAAGTCTGTTTAAGTCTGTTTGCCTCTGTTTAAGTCTGTTTAACTCTGTTTGCCTCTGTTTAAGTCTGTTTAACTCTATTTGCCTCAGTTTGCCTCTGTTTAAGTCTGTTTGCCTCTGTTTAAGTCTGTTTGCATCTGTTTAAGTCTGTTTAACTCAGCTTGCCTCTGTTTGCCTCTGTTTAAGTCTGTTTGCCTCTGTTTAAGTCTGTTCGCCTCTGTTTCACTCTGTTTGCCTCTGTTTCACTCTGCCTCTGTTTCACTCCGTTTGCCTCTGTTTAACCTTGTTTGCCTCTGTTTAACCCTGTTTGCCTCTGTCCAACCCTGTTTGCCTCTGCTTAACACTGCTTAACCTCTGTTTCAGTCTGTCTGCCTCTGTTTCACTCTGTTTGCCTCTGTATGCCTCTGCTTGCCTCTGTTTGCCTCTGTTTGCCTTTGTTTGCCTCTGTTTGCCTCTGTTTGCCTCTGTTTAACACTGTTTGCCTCTGTTTAAGACTGTTTGCCTCTGTTTAACACTGTTTACCTCTGTTTGCCTCTGTTTACCTCTTTTTGCCTCTGTTTAGCTCTGTTTGCCTCTGTTTAACACTGTTTGCCTCTGTTTAACACTGTTTGCCTCTGCTTAACACTGTTTGCCTCTGTTTAAGTCAGTTTGCCTCTGTTTAAGTCTGTTTGCCTCTGTCAACTGTGTTATCCTCTGTTTAAGTCTGTTTAACTCTGTTTGCCTCTGTTTAACTCTGTTTGCCTCTGTTTAAGTCTGTTTGCCTCTGTTAAACACTGTTTGCCTCTGTTTAACACTGTTCGCCTCTGTTTAACACTGTTTGCCTCTGTTTAACACTGTTTGCCTCTGTTTAACACTGTTGGCCTCTGTTTAACACTGTTTGCCTCTGCTTAACACTGTTTGCCTCTGTTTAACACTGCTTTACTCTGTTTACCTCTGTTTAAGTCTGTTTAACTCTGTTTGCCTCTGTTTAAGTCTGATTAACACTGTTTGCCTCTGTTTAAACCTCTTTGCCTCGGTGTAACACTGTTTGCCTTTGTTTAACACTGTTTGCCTCTGTTTGCATCTGTTTAACACTGTTTGCCTCTGTTTAACACTGTTTGCCTCTGTTTAACACTGTTTACCTCTGTTTGCCTTTGTTTCAACCTGTTTGCCTCTGTTTAACACTGTTTGCCTCTGTTTAACACTGTTTGCCTCTGTTTAACACTGTTTGCCTCTGTTAAACACTGTTTGCCTCTGCTTAACACTGCTTGCCTCTGTTTAAGTCAGTTTGCCTCTGTTTAAGTCTGTTTGCCTCTGTCAACTGTGTTTGCCTCTGTTTAAGTCTGTTTAACTCTGTTTGCCTCTGTTTAACTCTGTTTGCCTCTGTTTAAGTCTTTTTGCCTCAGTTTGCTTCTGTTTAAGTCTGCCTGCCTCTGTTTATGTCTGTTTGCATCTGTTTAAGTGTGTCTGCCTCTTTTTGCCTCTGCCTGCCTCTGCTTGCCTCTGTTTAAACCTGTTTGCCTCTGTTTGCCTCTGTTTAACCCTGTTTGCCTCTGTTTAACGTTGTTTGCCTCTGTTTAACACGGTTTGCCTCTGCTTAACACTGTTTGCCTCTGTTTAACACTTTTTAACTCTGTTTAACACTGTTTACCTCGTTTTCCTTTGTTTAGCTCCATTTCAATCAGTTTAACTCTGATTGCCTCTGTTTCACTTTGTTTAAGTCTGTTTGCGTCTGTTTGCCTCTGTCTGCCTCTGTTTGCCTCTTCTTGTCTCTGTTTGCCTCTGCCTGCCTCTGCTTGCCTCTGTTTAACACTGTTTGCCTCTGTTTGCCTCTGCTTAACTCTGTTTGCCTCTGTTTAAGTCTGTTTAAATCTGTTTGCCTCTGTTTAAGTCTGTGTAACTCTGTTTGCCTCTGTTTATGTCTGTTTGCCTCTGTTTGCCTCTGTTTAATACTGTTTAACTCTGTTTGCTTCTGTTTAAGTCTGTTTAAATCTGTTTGCCTCTGTTTAAGTCTGTTTGCCTCTCTTTAAGTCTGTTTAACTCTGTTTAAGTCTGTTTAACTCTGTTTGCCTCTGTTTAAGTCTGTTTAACTCTATTTGCCTCAGTTTGCCTCTGTTTAAGTCTGTCTGCCTCTGTTTAAGTCTGTTTGCATCTGTTTAACTCAGTTTGCCTCTGTTTAAGTCTGTTTTACTCTGTTTGCCTCTGTTTAAGTCTGTTTAACTCAGCTTGCCTCTGTTTGCCTCTGTTTAAGTCTGTTTGCCTCTGTTTAAGTCTGTTCGCCTCTGTTTCACTCTGTTTGCCTCTGTTTCACTCTGTTTGCCTCTGTTTCACTCCGTTTGCCCTCTGTTTAACCCTGTTTGCCTCTGTTTAACCCTGTTTGCCTCTGTCTAACCCTGTTTGCCTCTGCATAACACTGCTTAACCTCTGTTTCAGTCTGTCTGCCTCTGTTTCACTCTGTTTGCTTCTGTATGCCTCTGCTTGCCTCTGTTTGCCTCTGTTTGCCTCTGTTTGCCTTTGTTTGCCTCTGATTGCCTCTGTTTGCCTCTGTTTAACACTGTTTGCCTCTGTTTAAGACTGTTTGCCGCTGTTTAACACTGTTTACCTCTGTTTGCCTCTGTTTACCTCTTTTTGCCTCTGTTTAGGTCTGTTTGCCTCTGTTTAACACTGTTTGCCTCTGTTTAACACTGTTTGCCTCTGTTTAACACTATTCGCCTCTGTTTAACACTATTTGCCTCTGTTTAACACTGGTTGCCTCTGCTTAACACTGTTTGCCTCTGCTTAACACTGTTTGCCTCTGTTTGCCTCCGTTTAACATTGTTTGCCTCTGTTTAACTCTGTTTGCCTCTGTTTAACACTGTTTTCCTCTGTTTAACACTGTTTGCCTTTGTTTAACATTGTTTGCCTCTGTCTAACCCTGTTTGCCTCTGCTTAACACTGCTTAACCTCTGTTTCAGTCTGTCTGCCTCTGTTTCACTCTGTTTGCCTCTGTATGCCTCTGCTTGACTCTGTGTGCCTCTGTTTGCCTCTGTTTGCCTTTGTTTGCCTCTGTTTGCCTCTGTTTGGCTCTGTTTGCCTCTGTTTAACACTGTTTGCCTCTGTTTAAGACTGTTTGCCTCTGTCTAACACTGTTTACCTCTGTTTGCCTCTGTTTACCTCTTTTTGCCTCTGTTTAGCTCTGTTTGCCTCTGTTTAACACTGTTTGCCTCTGTTTAACACTGTTTGCCTCTGTTTAACACTATTTGCCTCTGTTTAACACTGTTTGCCTCTGTCTAACACTGTTTGCCTCTGCTTAACACTGTTTGCCTCTGCTTAACACTGTTTGCCTCTGTTTGCCTCTGTTTAACATTGTTTGCCTCTGTTTAACTCTGTTTGCCTCTGCTTAACACTGTTTGCCTCTGTTTAACACTGTTTGCCTCTGTTTAACACTGTTTGCCTCTGTTTAACACTTTTTGCCTCTGTTTAACACTGTTTGCCTCTGCTTAACACTGTTTGCCTCTGCTTAACACTGTTTGCCTCTGTTTAACACTTCTTTACTCTGTTTACCTCTGTTTAAGTCTTTTTAACTCTGTTTGCCTCTGTTTAAGTCTGATTAACACTGTTTGCCTCTGTTTAAACCTCTTTGCCTCTGTGTAACACTGTTTGCCTTTGTTTAACACTGTTTGCCTCTGTTTGCATCTGTTTAACACTGTTTGCCTCTGTTTAACACTGTTTACCTCTGTTTGCCTTTGTTTAAACCTGTTTGCCTCTGTTTAACACTTTTTGCCTCTGTTTAACACTGTTTGCCTCTGTTTAACACTGTTTGCCTCTGTTAAACACTGTTTGCCTCTGCTTAACACTGTTTGCCTCTGTTTAAGTCAGTTTGCCTCTGTTTAAGTCTGTTTGCCTCTGTCAACTCTGTTTGCCTCTGTTTAAGTCTTTTTAACTCTGTTTGCCTCTGTTTAACTCTGTTTGCCTCTGTTTAACACTGTTTGCCTCTGTCTAACCCTGTTTGCCTCTGCTTAACACTGCTAAACCTCTGTTTCAGTCTGTCTGCCTCTGTTTCACTCTGTTTGCCTCTGTATGCCTCTGCTTGCCTCTGTGTGCCTCTGTTTGCCTCTGTTTGCCTTTGTTTGCCTCTGTTTGCCTCTGTTTGCCTCTGTTTGCCTCTGTTTAACACTGCTTGCATCTGTTTAAGACTGTTTGCCTCTGTTTAACACTGTTTACCTCTGTTTGCCTCTGTTTTCCTCTTTTTGCCTCTGTTTAGCTCTGTTTGCCTCTGTTTAACACTGTTTGCCTCTGTTTAACACTGTTTGCCTCTGTTTAACACTATTTGCCTCTGTTTTACACTGTTTGGCTCTGTTTAACACTGTTTGCCTCTGCCTAACACTGTTTGCCTCTGCTTAACACTGTTTGCCTCTGTTTGCCTCTGTTTAACATTGTTTGCCTCTGTTTAACTCTGTTTGCCTCTGCTTAACACTGTTTGCCTCTGTTTAACACTGTTTGCCTCTGTTTAACACTGTTTGCCTCTGTTTAACACTTTTTGCCTCTGTTTAACACTGTTTGCCTCTGCTTAACACTGTTTGCCTCTGCTTAACACTGTTTGCCTCTGTTTAACACTGCGTTACTCTGTTTAACTCTGTTTGCCTCTGTTTAAGTCTGATTAACACTGTTTGCCTCTGTTTAAACCTCTTTGCCTCTGTGTAACACTGTTTGCCTTTGTTTAACACTGTTTGCATCTGTTTAACACTGTTTGCCTCTGTTTAACACTGTTTGCCTCTGTTTAACACTGCTTTACTCTGTTTACCTCTGTTTAAGTCTGTTTAACTCTGTTTGCCTCTGTTTAAGTCTGATTAACACTGTTTGCCTCTGTTTAAACCTCTTTGCCTCTGTGTAACACTGTTTGCCTTTGTTTAACACTGTTTGCATCTGTTTAACACTGTTTGCCTCTGTTTAACACTGTTTGCCTCTGTTTAACACTGTTTACCTCTGTTTAACACTGTTTGCCTCTGTTAAACACTGTTTGCCTCTGCTTAACACTGTTTGCCTCTGTTTAAGTCAGTTTGCCTCTGTTTAAGTCTGTTTGCCTCTGTCAACTGTGCTGCCTCTGTTTAAGTCTTTTTAACTCTGTTTGCCTCTGTTTAACTCTGTTTGCCTCTGTTTAACACTGTTTGCCTCTGTCTAACCCTGTTTGCCTCTGCTTAACACTGCTTAACCTCTGTTTCAGTCTGTCTGCCTCTGTTTCACTCTGTTTGCCTCTGTATGCCTCTGCTTGCCTCTGTGTGCCTCTGTTTGCCTCTGTTTGCCTTTGTTTGCCTCTGTTTGCCTCTGTTTGCCTCTGTTTGCCTCTGTTTAACACTGTTTGCCTCTGTTTAAGACTGTTTGCCTCTGTTTAACACTGTTTACCTCTGTTTGCCTCTGTTTACCTCTTTTTGCCTCTGTTTAGCTCTGTTTGCCTCTGTTTAACACTGTTTGCCTCTGTTTAACACTGTTTGCCTCTGTTTAACACTATTTGCCTCTGTTTAACAATGTTTGCCTCTGTTTAACACTGTTTGCCTCTGCTTAACACTGTTTGCCTCTGCTTAACACTGTTTGCCTCTGTTTGCCTCTGTTTAACATTGTTTGCCTCTGTTTAACTCTGTTTGCCTCTGCTTAACACTGTTTGCCTCTGTTTAACACTGTTTGCCTCTGTTTAACACTGATTGCCTCTGTTTAACACTTTTTGCCTCTGTTTAACACTGTTTGCCTCTGCTTAACACTGTTTGCCTCTGCTTAACACTGTTTGCCTCTGTTTAACACTGCTTTACTCTGTTTACCTCTGTTTAAGTCTGTTTAACTCTGTTTGCCTCTGTTTAAGTCTGATTAACACTGTTTGCCTCTGTTTAAACCTCTTTGCCTCGGTGTAACACTGTTTGCCTTTGTTTAACACTGTTTGCCTCTGTTTGCATCTGTTTAACACTGTTTGCCTCTGTTTAACACTGTTTGCCTCTGTTTAACACTGTTTTACCTCTGTTTGCCTTTGTTTCAACCTGTTTGCCTCTGTTTAACACTGTTTGCCTCTGTTTAACACTGTTTGCCTCTGTTTAACACTGTTTGCCTCTGTTAAACACTGTTTGCCTCTGCTTAACACTGCTTGCCTCTGTTTAAGTCAGTTTGCCTCTGTTTAAGTCTGTTTGCCTCTGTCAACTGTGTTTGCCTCTGTTTAAGTCTGTTTAACTCTGTTTGCCTCTGTTTAACTCTGTTTGCCTCTGTTTAAGTCTTTTTGCCTCAGTTTGCTTCTGTTTAAGTCTGCCTGCCTCTGTTTATGTCTGTTTGCATCTGTTTAAGTGTGTCTGCCTCTTTTTGCCTCTGCCTGCCTCTGCTTGCCTCTGTTTAAACCTGTTTGCCTCTGTTTGCCTCTGTTTAACCCTGTTTGCCTCTGTTTAACGTTGTTTGCCTCTGTTTAACACGGTTTGCCTCTGCTTAACACTGTTTGCCTCTGTTTAACACTTTTTAACTCTGTTTAACACTGTTTACCTCGTTTTCCTTTGTTTAGCTCCATTTCAATCAGTTTAACTCTGATTGCCTCTGTTTCACTTTGTTTAAGTCTGTTTGCGTCTGTTTGCCTCTGTCTGCCTCTGTTTGCCTCTTCTTGTCTCTGTTTGCCTCTGCCTGCCTCTGCTTGCCTCTGTTTAACACTGTTTGCCTCTGTTTGCCTCTGCTAAAACGTGTTTGCCTCTGTTTAAACCTGTTTGCCCCTGTTTAACACTGTTTGCCTCTGTTTAACACTGTTTGCCTCTGTTTAACACTGTTTGACTCTGTTTAACACTGTTTGCATCTGTTTGCCTCTGTTTAACACTGTTTGCCTCTGTTTAACACTGTTTGCCTCTGTTTAACACTGTTTGCCTCTGCTTAACACTGTTTGCCTCTGCTTAATACTGTTTGCCTCTGTTTAACACTGCTTAACTCTGTTTGCCTCTGTTTAAGTCTGTTTAAATCTGTTTGCCTCTGTTTAAGTCTGTGTAACTCTGTTTGCCTCTGTTTATGTCTGTTTGCCTCTGTTTGCCTCTGTTTAATACTGTTTAACTCTGTTTGCTTCTGTTTAAGTCTGTTTAAATCTGTTTGCCTCTGTTTAAGTCTGTTTGCCTCTCTTTAAGTCTGTTTAACTCTGTTTAAGTCTGTTTAACTCTGTTTGCCTCTGTTTAAGTCTGTTTAACTCTATTTGCCTCAGTTTGCCTCTGTTTAAGTCTGTTTGCCTCTGTTTAAGTCTGTTTGCATCTGTTTAACTCAGTTTGCCTCTGTTTAAGTCTGTTTTACTCTGTTTGCCTCTGTTTAAGTCTGTTTAACTCAGCTTGCCTCTGTTTGCCTCTGTTTTAAGTCTGTTTGCCTCTGTTTAAGTCTGTTCGCCTCTGTTTCACTATGTTTGCCTCTGTTTCACTCTGTTTGCCTCTGTTTCACTCCGTTTGCCTCTGTTTAACCCTGTTTGCCTCTGTTTAACCCTGGTTGCCTCTGTCTAACCCTGTTTGCCTCTGCCTAACACTGCTTAACCTCTGTTTCAGTCTGTCTGCCTCTGTTTCACTCTGTTTGCTTCTGTATGCCTCTGCTTGCCTCTGTTTGCCTCTGTTTGCCTCTGTTTGCCTTTGTTTGCCTCTGATTGCCTCTGTTTGCCTCTGTTTAACACTGTTTGCCTCTGTTTAAGACTGTTTGCCTCTGTTTAACACTGTTTACCTCTGTTTGCCTCTGTTTACCTCTTTTTGCCTCTGTTTAGGTCTGTTTGCCTCTGTTTAACACTGTTTGCCTCTGTTTAACACTGTTTGCCTCTGTTTAACACTATTCGCCTCTGTTTAACACTATTTGCCTCTGTTTAACACTGGTTGCCTCTGCTTAACACTGTTTGCCTCTGCTTAACACTGTTTGCCTCTGTTTGCCTCCGTTTAACATTGTTTGCCTCTGTTTAACTCTGTTTGCCTCTGTTTAACACTGTTTTCCTCTGTTTAACACTGTTTGCCTCTGTTTAACACTCTTTGCCTCTGTCTAACCCTGTTTGCCTCTGCTTAACACTGCTTAACCTCTGTTTCAGTCTGTCTGCCTCTGTTTCACTCTGTATGCCTCTGTATGCCTCTGCTTGACTCTGTGTGCCTCTGTTTGCCTCTGTTTGCCTTTGTTTGCCTCTGTTTGCCTCTGTTTGCCTCTGTTTGCCTCTGTTTAACACTGTTTGCCTCTGTTTAAGACTGTTTGCCTCTGTCTAACACTGTTTACCCTCTGTTTGCCTCAGTTTACCTCTTTTTGCCTCTGTTTAGCTCTGTTTGCCTCTGTTTAACACTGTTTGCCTCTGTTTAACACTGTTTGCCTCTGTTTAACACTATTTGCCTCTGTTTAACACTGTTTGCCTCTGTCTAACACTGTTTGCCTCTGCTTAACACTGTTTGCCTCTGCTTAACACTGTTTGCCTCTGTTTGCCTCTGTTTAACATTGTTTGCCTCTGTTTAACTCTGTTTGCCTCTGCTTAACACTGTTTGCCTCTGTTTAACACTGTTTGCCTCTGTTTAACACTGTTTGCCTCTGTTTAACACTTTTTGCCTCTGTTTAACACTGTTTGCCTCTGCTTAACACTGTTTGCCTCTGCTTAACACTGTTTGCCTCTGTTTAACACTGCTTTACTCTGTTTACCTCTGTTTAAGTCTGTTTAACTCTGTTTGCCTCTGTTTAAGTCTGCTTAACACTGTTTGCCTCTGTTTAAACCTCTTTGCCTCTGTGTAACATTGTTTGCCTTTGTTTAACACTGTTTGCCTCTGTTTGCATCTGTTTAACACTGTTTGCCTCTGTTTAACACTGTTTGCCTCTGTTTAACACTGTTTACCTCTGTTTGCCTTTGTTTAAAACCTGTTTGCATCTGTTTAACACTGTTTGCCTCTGTTTAACACTGTTTGCCTCTGTTTAACACTGTTTACCTCTGTTTGCCTTTGTTTAAACCTGTTTGCCTCTGTTTAACACTGTTTGCCTCTGTTTAACACTGTTTGCCTCTGTTTAACACTATTTGCCTCTGTTTAACACTGTTTGCCTCTGTCTAACACTGTTTGCCTCTGCTTAACACTGTTTGCCTCTGCTTAACACTGTTTGCCTCTGTTTGCCTCTGTTTAACATTGTTTGCCTCTGTTTAACTCTGTTTGCCTCTGCTTAACACTGTTTGCCTCTGTTTAACACTGTTTGCCTCTGTTTAACACTGTTTGCCTCTGTTTAACACTTTTTGCCTCTGTTTAACACTGTTTGCCTCTGCTTAACACTGTTTGCCTCTGCTTAACACTGTTTGCCTCTGTTTAACACTGCTTTACTCTGTTTACCTCTGTTTAAGTCTGTTTAACTCTGTTTGCCTCTGTTTAAGTCTGATTAACACTGTTTGCCTCTGTTTAAACCTCTTTGCCTCTGTGTAACACTGTTTGCCTTTGTTTAACACTGTTTGCCTCTGTTTGCATCTGTTTAACACTGTTTGCCTCTGTTTAACACTGTTTGCCTCTGTTTAACACTGTTTACCTCTGTTTGCCTTTGTTTAAACCTGTTTGCATCTGTTTAACACTGTTTGCCTCTGTTTAACACTGTTTGCCTCTGTTTAACACTGTTTACC
This sequence comes from Isurus oxyrinchus, assembly GCA_026770705.1. Lineage (NCBI taxonomy): Eukaryota > Metazoa > Chordata > Chondrichthyes > Lamniformes > Lamnidae > Isurus > Isurus oxyrinchus. The sequence goes on from JANJGN010002982.1 coordinate 9,729, forward strand.
TCTGTTTGCCTTTGTTTAAACCTGTTTGCCTCTGTTTAACACTGTTTGCCTCTGTTTAACACTGTTTGCCTCTGTTTAACACTGTTTGCCTCTGTTAAACACTGTTTGCCTCTGCTTAACACTGTTTGCCTCTGTTTAAGTCAGTTTGCCTCTGTTTAAGTCTGTTTGCCTCTGTCAACTGTGTTTGCCTCTGTTTAAGTCTTTTTAACTCTGTTTGCCTCTGTTTAACTCTGATTGCCTCTGTTTAACACTGTTTGCCTCTGTCTAACCCTGTTTGCCTCTGCTTAACACTGCTTAACCTCTGTTTCAGTCTGTCTGCCTCTGTTTCACTCTGTTTGCCTCTGTATGCCTCTGCTTGCCTCTGTGTGCCTCTGTTTGCCTCTGTTTGCCTTTGTTTGCCTCTGTTTGCCTCTGTTTGCCTCTGTTTGCCTCTGTTTAACACTGTTTGCCTCTGTTTAAGACTGTTTGCCTCTGTTTAACACTGTTTACCTCTGTTTGCCTCTGTTTACCTCTTTTTGCCTCTGTTTAGCTCTGTTTGCCTCTGTTTAACACTGTTTGCCTCTGTTTAACACTGTTTGCCTCTGTTTAACACTATTTGCCTCTGTTTAACAATGTTTGCCTCTGTTTAACACTGTTTGCCTCTGCTTAACACTGTTTGCCTCTGCTTAACACTGTTTGCCTCTGTTTGCCTCTGTTTAACATTGTTTGCCTCTGTTTAACTCTGTTTGCCTCTGCTTAACACTGTTTGCCTCTGTTTAACACTGTTTGCCTCTGTTTAACACTGATTGCCTCTGTTTAACACTTTTTGCCTCTGTTTAACACTGTTTGCCTCTGCTTAACACTGTTTGCCTCTGCTTAACACTGTTTGCCTCTGTTTAACACTGCTTTACTCTGTTTACCTCTGTTTATCTGTTTAAGTCTGATTAACTACTGTTTGCCTCTGTTTAAACCTCTTTGCCTCTGTGTAACACTGTTTGCCTTTGTTTAACACTGTTTGCATCTGTTTAACACTGTTTGCCTCTGTTTAACACTGTTTGCCTCTGTTTAACACTGCTTTACTCTGTTTACCTCTGTTTAAGTCTGTTTAACTCTGTTTGCCTCTGTTTAAGTCTGATTAACACTGTTTGCCTCTGTTTAAACCTCTTTGCCTCTGTGTAACACTGTTTGCCTTTGTTTAACACTGTTTGCATCTGTTTAACACTGTTTGCCTCTGTTTAACACTGTTTGCCTCTGTTTAACACTGTTTGCCTCTGTTTAACACTGTTTGCCTCTGTTAAACACTGTTTGCCTCTGCTTAACACTGTTTGCCTCTGTTTAAGTCAGTTTGCCTCTGTTTAAGTCTGTTTGCCTCTGTCAACTGTGCTGCCTCTGTTTAAGTCTTTTTAACTCTGTTTGCCTCTGTTTAACTCTGTTTGCCTCTGTTTAAGTCTTTTTGCCTCAGTTTGCTTCTGTTTCATTCTGCTTGCCTCTGTTTATGTCTGTTTGCATCTGTTTAAGTGTGTCTGCCTCTTTTTGCCTCTGCCTGCCTCTGCTTGCCTCTGTTTAAACCTTTTTGCCTCTGTTTGCCTCTGTTTAACCCTGTTTGCCTCTGTTTAACGTTGTTTGCCTCTGTTTAACACTGTTTGCCTCTGCTTAACACTGTTTGCCTCTGTTTAACACTTTTTAACTCTGTTTAACACTGTTTACCTCGTTTTCCTTTGTTAAGCTCCATTTCAATCAGTTTAACTCTGATTGCCTCTGTTTCACTTTGTTTAAGTCTGTTTGCCTCTGTTTGCCTCTGTCTGCCTCTGTTTGCCTCTTCTTGTCTCTGTTTGCCTCTGCCTGCCTCTGCTTGCCTCTGTTTAACCCTGTTTGCCTCTGTTAAAACGTGTTTGCCTCTGTTTAAACCTGTTTGCCTCTGTTTAACACTGTTTGCCTCTGTTTAACACTGTTTGCCTCTGTTTAACACTGTTTGCCTCTGTTTAACACTGTTTGCCGCTGTTTAACACTGTTTGCCTCTGTTTGCCTCTGTTTAACACTGTTTGCCTCTGTTTAACACTGTTTGCCTCTGTTTAACACTGTTTGCCTCTGCTTAACACTGTTTGCCTCTGCTTAATACTGTTTGACTCTGTTTAACACTGCTTAACTCTGTTTGCCTCTGTTTAAGTCTGTTTAAATTTTTTTGCCTCTGTTTAAGTCTGTGTAAGTCTGTTTGCCTCTGTTTAAGTCTGTTTGCCTCTGTTTAATACTGTTTAACTCTGTTTGCCTCTGTTTAAGTCTGTTTAAATCTGTTTGCCTCTGTTTAAGTCTGTTTGCCTCTCTTTAAGTCTGTTTAACTCTGTTTAAGTCAGTTTAAGTCTGTTTGCCTCTGTTTAAGTCTGTTTAACTCTGTTTGCCTCTGTTTAAGTCTGTTTAACTCTTTTTGCCTCAGTTTGCCTCTGTTTAAGTCTGTTTGCCTCTGTTTAAGTCTGTTTGCATCTGTTTAACTCTGTTTGCCTCTGTTTAAGTCTGTTTTACTCTGTTTGCCTCTGTTTAAGACTGTTTAACTCAGCTTGCCTCTGTTTGCCTCTGTTTAAGTCGGTTTGCCTCTGTTTTAGTCTGTTCGCCTCTGTTTCACTCTGTTTGCCTCTGTTTCACTCTGTTTGCCTCTGTTTCACTCCGTTTGCCTCTGTTTAACCCTGTTTGCCTCTTTTTAACCCTGTTTGCCTCTGTCTAACCCTGTTTGCCTCTGCTTAACACTGCTTAACCTCTGTTTCAGTCTGTCTGCCTCTGTTTCACTCTGTTTGCCTCTGTATGCATCTGCTTGCCTCTGTTTGCCTCTGTTTGCCTCTTTTTGCCTTTGTTTGCCTCTGTTTGCCTCTGTTTGCCTCTGTTTGCCTCTGTTTAACACTGTTTGCCTCTGTTTAAGACTGTTTGCCTCTGATTAAAACTGTTTACCTCTGTTTGCCTCTGTTTACCTCTTTTTGCCTCTGTTTAGCTCTGTTTGCCTCTGTTTAACACTGTTTGCCTCTGTTTAACACTGTTTGCCTCTGCTTAACACTGTTTGCCTCTGTTTAAGTCTGTTTGCCTCTGTCAACTGTGTTTTCCTCTGTTTAACTCTGTTTAACTCTGTTTGCCTCTGTTTAACTCTGTTTGCCTCTGTTTAAAGTCTGTTTGCCTCTGTTTGCTTCTGTTTAAGTCTGTTTGCCTCTGTTTAAGTCTGTTTGCATCTGTTGAAGTCTGTTTGCCTCTGTTTGCCTCTGCCTGCCTCTTCTTGCCTCTGTTTAACCCTGTTTGCCTCTGTTTGCCTCTGCTAAAACGTGTTTGCCTCTGTTTAAACCTGTTTGTCTCTGTTTAACACTGTTTGCCTCTGTTTAACACTGTTTGCCTCTGTTTAACACTGTTTGCCTCTGTTTAACACTGTTTGCATCTGTTTGCCTCTGTTTAACACTGTTTGCCTCTGTTTAACACTATTTGCCTCTGTTTAACACTGTTTGCCTCTGCTTAACACTGTTTGCCTCTGCTTAATACTGTTTGCCTCTGTTTAACACTGCTTAACTCTGTTTGCCTCTGTTTAAGTCTGTTTAAATCTGTTTGCCTCTGTTTACGTCTGTGTAACTCTGTTTGCCTCTGTTTAAGTCTGTTTGCCTCTGTTTGCCTCTGTTTAATAGTGTTTTAACTCTGTTTGCTTCTGTTTAAGTCTGTTTAAATCTGTTTGCCTCTGTTTAAGTCTGTTTGCCTCTCTTTAAGTCTGTTTAACTCTGTTTCAGTCTGTTTAACTCTGTTTGCCTCTGTTTAAGTCTGTTTAAACTCTATTTGCCTCAGTTTGCCTCTGTTTAAGTCTGTTTGCCTCTGTTTAAGTCTGTTTGCATCTGTTTAACTCTGTTTGCCTCTGTTTAAGTCTGTTTTACTCTGTTTGCCTCTGTTTAAGTCTGTTTAACTCAGCTTGCCTCTGTTTGCCTCTGTTTAAGTCTGTTTGCCTCTGTTTAAGTCTGTTCGCCTCTGTTTCACTCTGTTTGCCTCTGTTTCACTCTGTTTGCCTCTGTTTCACTCCGTTTGCCTCTGTTTAACCCTGTTTGCCTCTGTTTAACCCTGTTTGCCTCTGTCTAACCCTGTTTGCCTCTGCTTAACACTGCTTAACCTCTGTTTCAGTCTGTCTGCCTCTGTTTCACTCTGTTTGCTTCTGTATGCCTCTGCTTGCCTCTGTTTGCCTCAGTTTGCCTCTGTTTGCCTTTGTTTGCCTCTGTTTGCCTCTGTTTGCCTCTGTGTAACACTGTTTGCCTCTGTTTAAGACTGTTTGCCGCTGTTTAACACTGTTTACCTCTGTTTGCCTCTGTTTACCTCTTTTTTGCCTCTGTTTAGGTCTGTTTGCCTCTGTTTAACACTGTTTGCCTCTGTTTAACACTGTTTGCCTCTGTTTAACACTATTTGCCTCTGTTTAACACTATTTGCCTCTGTTTAACACTGGTTGCCTCTGCTTAACACTTTTTGCCTCTGCTTAACACTGTTTGCCTCTGTTTGCCTCCGTTTAAACATTGTTTGCCTCTGTTTAACTCTGTTTGCCTCTGTTTAACACTGTTTTCCTCTGTTTAACACTGTTTGCCTCTGTTTAACACTGTTTGCCCTCTGTCTAACCCTGTTTGCCTCTGCTTAACACTGCTTAACCTCTGTTTCAGTCTGTCTGCCTCTGTTTCACTCTGTTTGCCTCTGTATGCCTCTGCTTGACTCTGTGTGCCTCTGTTTGCCTCTGTTTGCCTTTGTTTTGCCTCTGTTTGCCTCTGTTTGCATCTGTTTGCCTCTGTTTAACACTGTTTGCCTCTGTTTAACACTATTCGCCTCTGTTTAACACTATTTGCCTCTGTTTAAACACTGGTTGCCTCTGCTTAACACTGTTTGCCTCTGCTTAACACTGTTTGCCTCTGTTTGCCTCCGTTTAACATTGTTTGCCTCTGTTTAACTCTGTTTGCCTCTGTTTAACACTGTTTTCCTCTGTTTAACACTGTTTGCCTCTGTTTAACACTGTTTGCCTCTCTCTAAACCTGTTTGCCTCTGCTTAACACTGCTTAACCTCTGTTTCAGTCTGTCTGCCTCTGTTTCACTCTGTTTGCCTCTGTATGCCTCTGCTTGACTCTGTGTGCATCTGTTTGCCTCTGTTTGCCTTTGTTTGCCTCTGTTTGCCTCTGTTTGCCTCTGTTTGCCTCTGTTTGCCTCTGTTTAACACTGTTTGCTTCTGTTTAAGACTGTTTGCCTCTGTTTAACACTGTTTACCTCTGTTTGCCTCTGTTTACCTCTTTTTGCCTCTGTTTAGCTCTGTTTGCCTCTGTTTGACACTGTTTGCCCTTGTTTAACACTGTTTGCCTCTGTTTAACACTATTTGCCTCTGTTTAACACTGTTTGCCTCTGTTTAACACTGTTTGCCTCTGCTTAACACTGTTTGCCTCTGCTTAACACTGTTTGCCTCTGTTTGCCTCTGTTTAACATTGTTTGCCTCTGTTTAACTCTGTTTGCCTCTGCTTAACACTGTTTGCCTCTGTTTAACACTGTTTGCCTCTGTTTAACACTGTTTGCCTCTGTTTAACACTTTTTGCCTCTGTTTAACACTGTTTGCCTCTGCTTAACACTGTTTGCCTCTGCTTAACACTGTTTGCCTCTGTTTAACCACTGCTTTACTCTGTTTACCTCTGTTTAAGTCTGTTTAACTCTGTTTGCCTCTGTTTAAGTCTGATTAACACTGTTTGCCTCTGTTTAAACCTCTTTGCCTCTGTGTAACACTGTTTGCCTTTGTTTAACACTGTTTGCATCTGTTTGCATCTGTTTAACACTGTTTGCCTCTGTTTAACACTGTTTGCCTCTGTTTAACACTGTTTACCTCTGTTTGCCTTTGTTTAAACCTGTTTGCCTCTGTTTAACACTGTTTGCCTCTGTTTAACACTGTTTGCCTCTGTTTAACACTGTTTGCCTCTGTTTAACACTGTTTGCCTCTGCTTAACACTGTTTGCCTCTGTTTAAGTCAGTTTGCCTCTGTTTAAGTCTGTTTGCCTCTGTCAACTGTGCTGCCTCTGTTTAAGTCTTCTTAACTCTGTTTGCCTCTGTTTAACTCTGTTTGCCTCTGTTTAAGTCTTTTTGCCTCAGTTTGCTTCTGTTTAAGTCTGCTTGCCTCTGTTTAAGTCTGTTTGCATCTGTTAAGTGTGTCTGCCTCTGTTTGCCTCTGCCTGCCTCTGCTTGCCTCTGTTTAAACCTGTTTGCCTCTGTTTGCCTCTGTTTAACCCTGTTTGCCTCTGTTTAACGTTGTTTGCCTCTGTTTAAGACTGTTTGCCTCTGCTTAACACTGTTTGCTTCTGTTTAACACTTTTTAACTCTGGTTAACACTGTTTACCCTCGTTTTCCTTTGTTAAGCTCCATTTCAATCAGTTTAACTCTGATTGCCTCTTTTTCACTTTGTTTAAGTCTGTTTGCCTCTGTTTGGCTCTGTCTGCCTCTGTTTGCCTCTTCTTGTCTCTGTTTGCCTCTGCCTGCCTCTGCTTGCCTCTGTTTAACCCTGTCTGCCTCTGTTTGCCTCTGCTAAAATGTGTTTGCCTCTGTTTAAACCTGTTTGCCTCTGTTTAACACTGTTTGCCTCTGTTTAACACTGTTTGCCTCTGTTTAACACTGTTTGCCTCTGTTTGCCTCTGTTTAACACTGTTTGCCTCTGTTTAACACTGTTTGCCTCTGTTTAACACTGTTTGCCTCTGCTTAACACTGTTTGCCTCTGCTTAATACTGTTTGCCTCTGTTTAACACTGCTTAACTCTGTTTGCCTCTGTTTAAGTCTGTGTAAGTCTGTTTGCCTCTGTTTAAGTCTGTTTGCCTCTGTTTAATACTGTTTAACTCTGTTTGCCTCTGTTTAAGTCTGTTTAAATCTGATTTGCCTCTGTTTAAGTCTGTTTGCCTCTCTTTAAGTCTGTTTAACTCTGTTTAAGTCAGTTTAAGTCTGTTTGCCTCTGTTTAAGTCTGTTTAACTCTGTTTGCCTCTGTTTAAGTCTGTTTAACTCTTTTTTGCCTCAGTTTGCCTCTGTTTAAGTCTGTTTGCCTCTGTTTAAGTCTGTTTGCATCTGTTTAACTCTGTTTGCCTCTGTTTAAGTCTGTTTTACTCTGTTGGCCTCTGTTTAAGTCTGTTTAAACTCAGCTTGCCTCTGTTTGCCTCTGTTTAAGTCGGTTTGCCCTCTGTTTTAGTCTGTTCGCCTCTGTTTCACTCTGTTTGCCTCTGTTTCACTCTGTTTGCCTCTGTTTCACTCCGTTTGCCTCTGTCTAACCCTGTTTGCCTCTGTTTAACCCTGTTTGCCTCTGTCTAACCCTGTTTGCCTCTGCTTAACACTGCTTAACCTCTGTTTCAGTCTGTCTGCCTCTGTTTCACTCTGTTTGCCTCTGTATGCCTCTGCTTGCCTCTGTTTGCCTCTGTTTGCCTTTGTTTTGCCTCTGTTTGCCTCTGTTTGCCTCTGTTTGCCTCTGTTTAACACTGTTTGCCTCTGTTTAAGACTGTTTGCCTCTGATTAACACTGTTTACCTCTGTTTGCCTCTGTTTACCTCTTTTTGCCTCTGTTTAGCTCTGTTTGCCTCTGTTTAACACTGTTTGCCTCTGTTTAACACTGTTTGCCTCTGCTTAACACTGTTTGCCTCTGTTTAAGTCAGTTTGCCTCTGTTTAAGTCTGTTTGCCTCTGTCAACTGTGTTTTCCCTCTGTTTAAGTCTGCTTAACTCTTTTTGCCTCTGTTTAACTCTGTTTGCCTCTGTTTAAGTCTGTTTGCCTCTGTTTGCTTCTGTTTAAGTCTGTTTGCCTCTGTTTAAGTCTGTTTGCATCTGTTGAAGTCTGTTTGCCTCTGTTTGCCTCTGCCTGCCTCTTCTTGCCTCTGTTTAACCCTTTTTGCCTCTGTTTGCCTCTGTTTCAACCTGTTTGCCTCTGTTTAACACTGTTTGCCTCTGTTTGCCTCTGTTTGCCTCTGATTTCAATCTGCTTGCCTCTGTTTAACTCTGTTTGCCTCTGCTTAATCTTGTTTGCCTCTGTTTTACCCTGTTTGCCTCTGTTTAACCCTGTACCCTGTTTGCCTCTGTTTAACCCTGTTTGTCTCTGTTTAACCCTTTTTGCCTCTGCTTAACCCTGTTTGACTCTGTGTAACCATGTTTGCCTCTGTTTAACCCTGTTTGCCTCTGTTTAACCCTGTTTGCCTCTGTTTAAACCTGTTTGCATCTGTTTAACACTGTTTGCCTCTGTTTAAGACTGTTTGCGTCTTTTTGCAGCTGTTTAACACTGTTTGCAGGTGTTTAACACAGTTTGCCTCTGTTTAACACTGTTTGCCTCTGTTTAACACTGTTTACCTCTGTTTCACACTTTTTACGTCTGTTTGCTTTGTTTAACCCTGTTTGCCTCTGTTTAACACGTTTTGCCTCTGTTTAACACTGTTTGCCTCTGTTTAACACTGTTGGCCTCTGTTTAACACTGTTTGCCTCTGTTTAACACTGTTTGCATCTGCTTAACACTGTTTGCCTCTGTTTAAGTCAGTTTGCCTCTGTTTAAGTCTGTTTGCCTCTGTCAACTCTGTTTGCCTCTGTTTAAGTCTGTTTGCCTCTGCTTCAGTCTGTTTGCCTCTGTTTGCTTCTGTTTAAGTCTGTTTGCCTCTGTTTAAGTCTGTTTGCATCTGTTTAAGTCTGTTTGCGTCTGTTTGCCTCTGCCTGCCTCTGCGTGCCTCTGTTTAACCCTGTTTGCCTCTGTTTGCCTCTGTTTAACATTGTTTGCCTCTGTTTAACACTGTTTGCCTCTGTTTAACACTGTTTGCCTCTGTTTAACACTGTTGGCCTCTGTTTAACACTGTTTGCCTCTGTTTAACACTGTTTGCCTCTGCTTAACACTGTTTGCCTCTGTTTAAGTCAGTTTCCTCTGTTTAGGTCTGTTTGCCTCTGTCAACCCTGTTTGCCTCTGTTTAAGTCTGTTTGCCTCTGTTTCAGTCTGTTTGCCTCTGTTTGCTTCTGTTTAAGTCTGTTTGCCTCTGTTTAAGTCTGTTTGCATCTGTTTAAGTCTGTTTGCATCTGTTTGCCTCTGCCTGCCTCTGCGTGCCTCTGTTTAACCCTGTTTGCCTCTGTTTGCCTCTGTTTAACATTGTTTGCCTCTGTTTAACTCTGTTTGCCTCTGTTTAACACTGTTTGCCTCTGTTTAACACTGTTTGCCTCTGTTTAACACTGTTTGCCTCTGTTTAACACTGTTTGCCTCTGTTTAACACTGTTTGCCTGTGCTTAACACTGTTTGCCTCTGCTTAACACTGTTTGCCTCTGTTTAACACTGCTTTACTCTGTTTACCTCTGTTTAAGTCTGTTTAACTCAGCTTGCCTCTGTTTGCCTCTGTTTAAGTCTGTTTGCCTCTGTTTAAGTCTGTTCGCCTCTGTTTCACTCTGTTTGCCTCTGTTTCGCTCTGTTTGCCTCTGTTTCACTCCGTTTGCCTCTGTTTAACACTGTTTGCCTCTGTTTAACCCTGTTTGCCTCTGTCTAACCCTGTTTGCCTCTGCTTAACACTGCTTAACCTCTGTTTCAGTCTGTCTGCCTCTGTTTCACTCTGTTTGCCTCTGTATGCCTCTGCTTGCCTCTGTTTGCCTCTGTTTGCCTCTGTTTGCCTTTGTTTGCCTCTGTTTGCCTCTGTTTGCCTCTGTTTGCCACTGTTTAACACTGTTTGCCTCTGTTTAATACTGTTTGCCTCTGTTTAACACTGTTCGCCTCTGTTTTACACTGTTTGCCTCTGTTTAACACTGTTTGCCTCTGCTTAACACTGTTTGCCTCTGCTTAACACTGTTTGCCTCTGTTTAACACTGCTTTACTCTGTTTACCTCTGTTTAAGTCTGTTTAACTCTGTTTGCCTCTGTTTAAGTCTGATTAACACTGTTTGCCTCTGTTTAAACCTCTTTGCCTCTGTGTAGCACTGTTTGCCTTTGTTTAACACTGTTTGCCTCTGTTTGCATCTGTTTAACACTGTTTGCCTCTGTTTAACACTGTTTGCCTCTGTTTAACACTGTTTACCACTGTTTAACACTGTTTGCCTCTGTTTAACACTATTTGCCTCTGTTAAACACTGTTTGCCTCTGCTTAACACTGTTTGCCTCTGTTTAAGTCTGTTTGCCTCTGTTTCAGTCTGTTTGCCTCTGTTCGCTTCTGTTTAAGTCTGTTTGCCTCTGTTTAAGTCTGTTCGCCTCTGTTTCACTCTGTTTGCCTCTGTTTCACTCTGCTTGCCTCTGTTTCACTCCGTTTGCCTCTGTTTAACACTGCTTGCCTCTGTTTAACCCTGTTTGCCTCTGTCTAACCCTGTTTGCCTCTGCTTAACACTGCTTAACCTCTGTTTCAGTCTGTCTGCCTCTGTTTCACTCTGTTTGCCTCTGTATGCCTCTGCTTGCCTCTGTTTGCCTCTGTTTGCCTCTGTTTGCCTTTGTTTGCCTCTGTTTGCCTCTGTTTGCCTCTGTTTGCCTCTGTTTAACACTGTTTGCCTCTGTTTAGGACTGTTTGCCTCTGATTAACACTGTTTACCTCTGTTTGCCTCTGTTTACCTCTTTTTGCCTCTGTTTAGCTCTGTTTGCCTCTGTTTAACACTGTTTGCCTCTGTTTAACACTGTTTGCCTCTGCTTAACACTGTTTGCCTCTGTTTAAGTCAGTTTGCCTCTGTTTAAGTCTGTTTGCCTCTGTCAACTGTGTTTTCCTCTGTTTAAGTCTGCTTAACTCTTTTTGCCTCTGTTTAACTCTGTTTGCCTCTGTTTAAGTCTGTTTGCCTCTGTTTGCTTCTGTTTAAGTCTGTTTGCCTCTGTTTAAGTCTGTTTGCATCTGTTGAAGTCTGTTTGCCTCTGTTTGCCTCTGCCTGCCTCTTCTTGCCTCTGTTTAACCCTTTTTGCCTCTGTTTGCCTCTGTTTCAACCTGTTTGCCTCTGTTTAACACTGTTTGCCTCTGTTTGCCTCTGTTTGCCTCTGATTTCATCTGCTTGCCTCTGTTTAACTCTGTTTGCCTCTGCTTAATCTTGTTTGCCTCTGTTTTACCCTGTTTGCCTCTGTTTAACCCTGTTTGTCTCTGTTTAACCCTTTTTGCCTCTGCTTAACCCTGTTTGACTCTGTGTAACCATGTTTGCCTCTGTTTAACCCTGTTTGCCTCTGTTTAACCCTGTTTGCCTCTGTTTAAACCTGTTTGCATCTGTTTAACACTGTTTGCCTCTGTTTAAGACTGTTTGCGTCTTTTTGCAGCTGTTTAACACTGTTTGCAGGTGTTTAACACAGTTTGCCTCTGTTTAACACTGTTTGCCTCTGTTTAACACTGTTTACCTCTGTTTCACACTTTTTACGTCTGTTTGCTTTGTTTAACCCTGTTTGCCTCTGTTTAACACGTTTTGCCTCTGTTTAACACTGTTTGCCTCTGTTTAACACTGTTGGCCTCTGTTTAACACTGTTTGCCTCTGTTTAACACTGTTTGCATCTGCTTAACACTGTTTGCCTCTGTTTAAGTCAGTTTGCCTCTGTTTAAGTCTGTTTGCCTCTGTCAACTCTGTTTGCCTCTGTTTAAGTCTGTTTGCCTCTGCTTCAGTCTGTTTGCCTCTGTTTGCTTCTGTTTAAGTCTGTTTGCCTCTGTTTAAGTCTGTTTGCATCTGTTTAAGTCTGTTTGCGTCTGTTTGCCTCTGCCTGCCTCTGCGTGCCTCTGTTTAACCCTGTTTGCCTCTGTTTGCCTCTGTTTAACATTGTTTGCCTCTGTTTAACACTGTTTGCCTCTGTTTAACACTGTTTGCCTCTGTTTAACACTGTTGGCCTCTGTTTAACACTGTTTGCCTCTGTTTAACACTGTTTGCCTCTGCTTAACACTGTTTGCCTCTGTTTAAGTCAGTTTCCTCTGTTTAGGTCTGTTTGCCTCTGTCAACCCTGTTTGCCTCTGTTTAAGTCTGTTTGCCTCTGTTTCAGTCTGTTTGCCTCTGTTTGCTTCTGTTTAAGTCTGTTTGCCTCTGTTTAAGTCTGTTTGCATCTGTTTAAGTCTGTTTGCATCTGTTTGCCTCTGCCTGCCTCTGCGTGCCTCTGTTTAACCCTGTTTGCCTCTGTTTGCCTCTGTTTAACATTGTTTGCCTCTGTTTAACTCTGTTTGCCTCTGTTTAACACTGTTTGCCTCTGTTTAACACTGTTTGCCTCTGTTTAACACTGTTTGCCTCTGTTTAACACTGTTTGCCTGTGCTTAACACTGTTTGCCTCTGCTTAACACTGTTTGCCTCTGTTTAACACTGCTTTACTCTGTTTACCTCTGTTTAAGTCTGTTTAACTCAGCTTGCCTCTGTTTGCCTCTGTTTAAGTCTGTTTGCCTCTGTTTAAGTCTGTTCGCCTCTGTTTCACTCTGTTTGCCTCTGTTTCGCTCTGTTTGCCTCTGTTTCACTCCGTTTGCCTCTGTTTAACACTGTTTGCCTCTGTTTAACCCTGTTTGCCTCTGTCTAACCCTGTTTGCCTCTGCTTAACACTGCTTAACCTCTGTTTCAGTCTGTCTGCCTCTGTTTCACTCTGTTTGCCTCTGTATGCCTCTGCTTGCCTCTGTTTGCCTCTGTTTGCCTCTGTTTGCCTTTGTTTGCCTCTGTTTGCCTCTGTTTGCCTCTGTTTGCCTCTGTTTAACACTGTTTGCCTCTGTTTAATACTGTTTGCCTCTGTTTAACACTGTTCGCCTCTGTTTTACACTGTTTGCCTCTGTTTAACACTGTTTGCCTCTGCTTAACACTGTTTGCCTCTGCTTAACACTGTTTGCCTCTGTTTAACACTGCTTTACTCTGTTTACCTCTGTTTAAGTCTGTTTAACTCTGTTTGCCTCTGTTTAAGTCTGATTAACACTGTTTGCCTCTGTTTAAACCTCTTTGCCTCTGTGTAACACTGTTTGCCTTTGTTTAACACTGTTTGCCTCTGTTTGCATCTGTTTAACACTGTTTGCCTCTGTTTAACACTGTTTGCCTCTGTTTAACACTGTTTACCTCTGTTTAACACTGTTTGCCTCTGTTTAACACTATTTGCCTCTGTTAAACACTGTTTGCCTCTGCTTAACACTGTTTGCCTCTGTTTAAGTCTGTTTGCCTCTGTTTCAGTCTGTTTGCCTCTGTTTGCTTCTGTTTAAGTCTGTTTTCCTCTGTTTAAGTCTGTTCGCCTCTGTTTCACTCTGTTTGCCTCTGTTTCACTCTGCTTGCCTCTGTTTCACTCCGTTTGCCTCTGTTTAACACTGCTTGCCTCTGTTTAACCCTGTTTGCCTCTGTCTAACCCTGTTTGCCTCTGCTTAACAATGCTTAACCTCTGTTTCAGTCTGTCTGCCTCTGTTTCACTCTGTTTACCTCTGTATGCCTCTGCTTGCCTCTGTTTGCCTCTGTTTGCCTCTGTTTGCCTTTGTTTGCCTTTGTTTGCCTCTGTTTGCCTCTGTTTAACATTGTTTGCCTCTGTTTAACTCTGTTTGCCTCTGTTTAACTCTGTTTGCCTCTGTTTAACACTGTTGGCCTCTGTTTAACACTGTTTACCTCTGTTTAACACTGTTTGCCTCTGCTTAACACTGTTTGCCTCTGTTTAAGTCAGTTTGCCTCTGTTAAGGTCTGTTTGCCTCTGTCAACCCTGTTTGCCTCTGTTTAAGTCTGTTTGCCTCTGTTTCAGTCTGTTTGCCTCTGTTTGCTTCTGTTTAAGTCTGTTTGCCTCTGTTTGCCTCTGATTTCATCTGTTTGCCTCTGTTTGCCTCTGTTTAACACTGTTTGCCTCTGTTTAATACTGTTTGCCTCTGTTTAACACTGTTCGCCTCTGTTTTACACTGTTTGCCTCTGTTTAACACTGTTTGCCTCTGCTTAACACTGTTTGCCTCTGCTTAACACTGTTTTCCTCTGTTTAACACTGCTTTACTCTGTTTACCTCTGTTTAAGTCTGTTTAACTCTGTTTGCCTCTGTTTAAGTCTGATTAACACTGTTTGCCTCTGTTTAAACCTCTTTGCCTCTGTGTAACACTGTTTGCCTTTGTTTAACACTGTTTGCCTCTGTTTGCATCTGTTTAACACTGTTTGCCTCTGTTTAACACTGTTTGCCTCTGTTTAACACTGTTTACCTCTGTTTAACACTGTTTGCCTCTGTTTAACACTATTTGCCTCTGTTAAACACTGTTTGCCTCTGCTTAACACTGTTTGCCTCTGTTTAAGTCTGTTTGCCTCTGTTTCAGTCTGTTTGCCTCTGTTTGCTTCTGTTTAAGTCTGTTTGCCTCTGTTTAAGTCTGTTCGCCTCTGTTTCACTCTGTTTGCCTCTGTTTCACTCTGCTTGCCTCTGTTTCACTCCGTTTGCCTCTGTTTAACACTGCTTGCCTCTGTTTAACCCTGTTTGCCTCTGTCTAACCCTGTTTGCCTCTGCTTAACAATGCTTAACCTCTGTTTCAGTCTGTCTGCCTCTGTTTCACTCTGTTTACCTCTGTATGCCTCTGCTTGCCTCTGTTTGCCTCTGTTTGCCTCTGTTTGCCTTTGTTTGCCTTTGTTTGCCTCTGTTTGCCTCTGTTTAACATTGTTTGCCTCTGTTTAACTCTGTTTGCCTCTGTTTAACTCTGTTTGCCTCTGTTTAACACTGTTGGCCTCTGTTTAACACTGTTTACCTCTGTTTAACACTGTTTGCCTCTGCTTAACACTGTTTGCCTCTGTTTAAGTCAGTTTGCCTCTGTTAAGGTCTGTTTGCCTCTGTCAACCCTGTTTGCCTCTGTTTAAGTCTGTTTGCCTCTGTTTCAGTCTGTTTGCCTCTGTTTGCTTCTGTTTAAGTCTGTTTGCCTCTGTTTGCCTCTGATTTCATCTGCTTGCCTCTGTTTAACTCTGTTTGCCTCTGCTTAACCTTGTTTGCCTCTGTTTTACCCTGTTTGCCTCTGTTTAACCCTGTTTGTCTCTGTTTAACCCTTTTTGCCTCTGCTTAACCCTGTTTGACTCTGTGTAACCATGTTTGCCTCTGTTTAACCCTGTTTGCCTCTGTTTAACCCTGTTTGCCTCTGTTTAAACCTGTTTGCATCTGTTTAACACTGTTTGCCTCTGTTTAAGACTGTTTGCGTCTTTTTGCAGCTGTTTAACACTGTTTGCAGGTGTTTAACACAGTTTGCCTCTGTTTAACACTGTTTGCCTCTGTTTAACACTGTTTACCTCTGTTTCACACTTTTTACGTCTGTTTGCTTTGTTTAACCCTGTTTGCCTCTGTTTAACACGTTTTGCCTCTGTTTAACACTGTTTGCCTCTGTTTAACACTGTTGGCCTCTGTTTAACACTGTTTGCCTCTGTTTAACACTGTTTGCATCTGCTTAACACTGTTTGCCTCTGTTTAAGTCAGTTTGCCTCTGTTTAAGTCTGTTTGCCTCTGTCAACTCTGTTTGCCTCTGTTTAAGTCTGTTTGCCTCTGCTTCAGTCTGTTTGCCTCTGTTTGCTTCTGTTTAAGTCTGTTTGCCTCTGTTTAAGTCTGTTTGCATCTGTATAAGTCTGTTTGCGTCTGTTTGCCTCTGCCTGCCTCTGCGTGCCTCTGTTTAACCCTGTTTGCCTCTGTTTGCCTCTGTTTAACATTGTTTGCCTCTGTTTAACACTGTTTGCCTCTGTTTAACACTGTTTGCCTCTGTTTAACACTGTTGGCCTCTGTTTAACACTGTTTGCCTCTGTTTAACACTGTTTGCCTCTGCTTAACACTGTTTGCCTCTGTTTAAGTCAGTTTCCTCTGTTTAGGTCTGTTTGCCTCTGTCAACCCTGTTTGCCTCTGTTTAAGTCTGTTTGCCTCTGTTTCAGTCTGTTTGCCTCTGTTTGCTTCTGTTTAAGTCTGTTTGCCTCTGTTTAAGTCTGTTTGCATCTGTTTAAGTCTGTTTGCATCTGTTTGCCTCTGCCTGCCTCTGCGTGCCTCTGTTTAACCCTGTTTGCCTCTGTTTGCCTCTGTTTAACATTGTTTGCCTCTGTTTAACTCTGTTTGCCTCTGTTTAACACTGTTTGCCTCTGTTTAACACTGTTTGCCTCTGTTTAACACTGTTTGCCTCTGTTTAACACTGTTTGCCTCTGTTTAACACTGTTTGCCTGTGCTTAACACTGTTTGCCTCTGCTTAACACTGTTTGCCTCTGTTTAACACTGCTTTACTCTGTTTACCTCTGTTTAAGTCTGTTTAACTCAGCTTGCCTCTGTTTGCCTCTGTTTAAGTCTGTTTGCCTCTGTTTAAGTCTGTTCGCCTCTGTTTCACTCTGTTTGCCTCTGTTTCACTCTGCTTGCCTCTGTTTCACTCCGTTTGCCTCTGTTTAACACTGCTTGCCTCTGTTTAACCCTGTTTGCCTCTGTCTAACCCTGTTTGCCTCTGCTTAACAATGCTTAACCTCTGTTTCAGTCTGTCTGCCTCTGTTTCACTCTGTTTACCTCTGTATGCCTCTGCTTGCCTCTGTTTGCCTCTGTTTGCCTCTGTTTGCCTTTGTTTGCCTTTGTTTGCCTCTGTTTGCCTCTGTTTAACATTGTTTGCCTCTGTTTAACTCTGTTTGCCTCTGTTTAACTCTGTTTGCCTCTGTTTAACACTGTTGGCCTCTGTTTAACACTGTTTACCTCTGTTTAACACTGTTTGCCTCTGCTTAACACTGTTTGCCTCTGTTTAAGTCAGTTTGCCTCTGTTAAGGTCTGTTTGCCTCTGTCAACCCTGTTTGCCTCTGTTTAAGTCTGTTTGCCTCTGTTTCAGTCTGTTTGCCTCTGTTTGCTTCTGTTTAAGTCTGTTTGCCTCTGTTTGCCTCTGATTTCATCTGCTTGCCTCTGTTTAACTCTGTTTGCCTCTGGTTAACCTTGTTTGCCTCTGTTTTACCCTGTTTGCCTCTGTTTAACCCTGTTTGTCTCTGTTTAACCCTTTTTGCCTCTGCTTAACCCTGTTTGACTCTGTGTAACCATGTTTGCCTCTGTTTAACCCTGTTTGCCTCTGTTTAACCCTGTTTGCCTCTGTTTAAACCTGTTTGCATCTGTTTAACACTGTTTGCCTCTGTTTAAGACTGTTTGCGTCTTTTTGCAGCTGTTTAACACTGTTTGCAGGTGTTTAACACAGTTTGCCTCTGTTTAACACTGTTTGCCTCTGTTTAACACTGTTTACCTCTGTTTCACACTTATTACGTCTGTTTGCTTTGTTTAACCCTGTTTGCCTCTGTTTAACACGTTTTGCCTCTGTTTAACACTGTTTGCCTCTGTTTAACACTGTTGGCCTCTGTTTAACACTGTTTGCCTCTGTTTAACACTGTTTGCATCTGCTTAACACTGTTTGCCTCTGTTTAAGTCAGTTTGCCTCTGTTTAAGTCTGTTTGCCTCTGTCAACTCTGTTTGCCTCTGTTTAAGTCTGTTTGCCTCTGCTTCAGTCTGTTTGCCTCTGTTTGCTTCTGTTTAAGTCTGTTTGCCTCTGTTTAAGTCTGTTTGCATCTGTATAAGTCTGTTTGCGTCTGTTTGCCTCTGCCTGCCTCTGCGTGCCTCTGTTTAACCCTGTTTGCCTCTGTTTGCCTCTGTTTAACATTGTTTGCCTCTGTTTAACACTGTTTGCCTCTGTTTAACACTGTTTGCCTCTGTTTAACACTGTTGGCCTCTGTTTAACACTGTTTGCCTCTGTTTAACATTGTTTGCCTCTGCTTAACACTGTTTGCCTCTGTTTAAGTCAGTTTCCTCTGTTTAGGTCTGTTTGCCTCTGTCAACCCTGTTTGCCTCTGTTTAAGTCTGTTTGCCTCTGTTTCAGTCTGTTTGCCTCTGTTTGCTTCTGTTTAAGTCTGTTTGCCTCTGTTTAAGTCTGTTTGCATCTGTTTAAGTCTGTTTGCATCTGTTTGCCTCTGCCTGCCTCTGCGTGCCTCTGTTTAACCCTGTTTGCCTCTGTTTGCCTCTGTTTAACATTGTTTGCCTCTGTTTAACTCTGTTTGCCTCTGTTTAACACTGTTTGCCTCTGTTTAACACTGTTTGCCTCTGTTTAACACTGTTTGCCTCTGTTTAACACTGTTTGCCTCTGTTTAACACTGTTTGCCTGTGCTTAACACTGTTTGCCTCTGCTTAACACTGTTTGCCTCTGTTTAACACTGCTTTACTCTGTTTACCTCTGTTTAAGTCTGTTTAACTCAGCTTGCCTCTGTTTGCCTCTGTTTAAGTCTGTTTGCCTCTGTTTAAGTCTGTTCGCCTCTGTTTCACTCTGTTTGCCTCTGTTACGCTCTGTTTGCCTCTGTTTCACTCCGTTTGCCTCTGTTTAACACTGCTTGCCTCTGTTTAACCCTGTTTGCCTCTGTCTAACCCTGTTTGCCTCTGCTTAACACTGCTTAACCTCTGTTTCAGTCTGTCTGCCTCTGTTTCACTCTGTTTGCCTCTGTATGCCTCTGCTTGCCTCTGTTTGCCTCTGTTTGCCTCTGCTTGCCTTTGTTTGCCTCTGTTTGCCTCTGTTTGCCTCTGTTTGCCTCTGTTTAACACTGTTTGCCTCTGTTTAATACTGTTTGCCTCTGTTTAACACTGTTCGCCTCTGTTTTACACTGTTTGCCTCTGTTTAACACTGTTTGCCTCTGCTTAACACTGTTTGCCTCTGCTTAACACTGTTTGCCTCTGTTTAACACTGCTTTACTCTGTTTACCTCTGTTTAAGTCTGTTTAACTCTGTTTGCCTCTGTTTAAGTCTGATTAACACTGTTTGCCTCTGTTTAAACCTCTTTGCCTCTGTGTAACACTGTTTGCCTTTGTTTAACACTGTTTGCCTCTGTTTGCATCTGTTTAACACTGTTTGCCTCTGTTTAACACTGTTTGCCTCTGTTTAACACTGTTTACCTCTGTTTAACACTGTTTGCCTCTGTTTAACACTGTTTGCCTCTGTTTAACACTATTTGCCTCTGTTAAACACTGTTTGCCTCTGCTTAACACTGTTTGCCTCTGTTTAAGTCTGTTTGCCTCTGTTTCAGTCTGTTTGCCTCTGTTTGCTTCTGTTTAAGTCTGTTCGCCTCTGTTTCACTCTGTTTGCCTCTGTTAAACTCTGCTTGCCTCTGTTTCACTCCGTTTGCCTCTGTTTAACACTGCTTGCCTCTGTTTAACCCTGTTTGCCTCTGTCTAACCCTGTTTGCCTCTGCTTAACAATGCTTAACCTCTGTTTCAGTCTGTCTGCCTCTGTTTCACTCTGTTTACCTCTGTATGCCTCTGCTTGCCTCTGTTTGCCTCTGTTTGCCTCTGTTTGCCTTTGTTTGCCTTTCTTTGCCTCTGTTTGCCTCTGTTTAACATTGTTTGCCTCTGTTTAACTCTGTTTGCCTCTGTTTAACTCTGTTTGCCTCTGTTTAACACTGTTGGCCTCTGTTTAACACTGTTTACCTCTGTTTAACACTGTTTGCCTCTGCTTAACACTGTTTGCCTCTGTTTAAGTCTGTTTGCCTCTGTTTAAGTCTGTTCGCCTCTGTTTCACTCTGTTTGCCTCTGTTTCGCTCTGTTTGCCTCTGTTTCACTCCGTTTGCCTCTGTTTAACACTGTTGGCCTCTGTTTAACACTGTTTACCTCTTTTTAACACTGTTTGCCTCTGCTTAACACGTTTTGCCTCTGTTTAAGTCAGTTTGCCTCTGTTAAGGTCTGTTTGCCTCTGTCAACCCTGTTTGCCTCTGTTTAAGTCTGTTTGCCTCTGTTTCAGTCTGTTTGCCTCTGTTTGCTTCTGTTTAAGTCTGTTTGCCTCTGTTTAAGTCTGTTTGCATCTGTTTAAGTCTGTTTGCATCTGTTTGCCTCTGCCTGCCTCTGCGGGCCTCTGTTTAACCCTGTTTGCCTCTGTTTGCCTCTGTTTAACATTGTTTGCCTCTGTTTAACTCTGTTTGCCTCTGTTTAACACTATTTGCCTCTGTTTAACACTGTTTGCCTCTGTTTAACACTGTTTGCCTCTGTTTAACACTGTTTGCCTCTGCTTAACACTGCTGCCTCTGCTTAACACTGTTTGCCTCTGTTTAACACTGCTTTACTCTGTTTACCTCTGTTTAAGTCTGTTTAACTCAGCTTGCCTCTGTTTGCCTCTGTTTAAGTCTGTTTGCCTCTGTTTAAGTCTGTTCGCCTCTGTTTCACTCTGTTTGCCTCTGTTTCATTCCGTTTGCCTCTGTTTAACACTGTTTGCCTCTGTTTAACCCTGTTAGCCTCTGTCTAACCCTGTTTGCCTCTGCTTAACACTGCTTAACCTCTGTTTCAGTCTGTCTGCCTCTGTTTCACTCTGTTTGCCTCTGTATGCCTCTGCTTGCCTCTGTTTGCCTCTGTTTGCCTCTGTTTGCCTTTGTTTGCCTCTGTTTGCCTCTGTTTAACACTGTTTGCATCTGTTTAAGATTGTTTGCCTCTGTTTAACACTGTTTACCTCTGTTTGCCTCTGTTTACCTCTTTTTGCCTCTGTTTAGCTCTGTTTGCCTCTGTTTAACACTGTTTGCCTCTGTTTAACAGTGTTTGCCTCTGCTTAACACTGTTTGCCTCTGTTTAAGTCAGTTTGCCTCTGTTTAAGACTGTTTGCCTCTGTCAACTGTGTTTTCCTCTGTTTAAGTCTGTTTAACTCTGTTTGCCTCTGTTTAACTCTGTTTGCCTCTGTTTAAGTCTGTTTGCCTCTGTTTGCTTCTGTTTAAGTCTGTTTGCCTCTGTTTAAGTCTGTTTGCATCTGTTGAAGTCTGTTTGCCTCTGTTTGCCTCTGCCTGCCTCTTCTTGCCTCTGTTTAACCCTGTTTGCCTCTGTTTGCCTCTGTTTAAACCTGTTTGCCTCTGTTTAACCCTGTTTGCCTCTGTTTGCCTCTGTTTGCCTCTGTTTGCCTTTGTTTGCCTCTGATTGCATCTGCTTGCCTCTGTTTAACTCTGTTTGCCTCTGCTTAACATTGTTTGCCTCTGTTTAACCCTGTTTGCCTCTGTTTAACCCTGTTTGTCTCTGTTTAACCCTTTTTGCCTCTGCTTAAACCTGTTTGACTCTGTGTAACCATGTTTGCGTCTGTTTAACCCTGTTTGCCTCTGTTTAACCCTGTTTGCCTCTGTTTAAACCTGTTTGCATCTGTTTAACACTGTTTGCCTCTATTTAAGACTGTTTGCCTCTTTTTGCAGGTGTTTAACACTGTTTGCCTCTGTTTATCACAGTTTGCCTCTGTTTAACACTGTTTGCCTCTGTTTAACACTGTTCAACACTGTTTACCTCTGTTTCACACTTTTTACCTCTGTTTGCCTTTGTTTAAACCTGTTTGCCTCTGTTTAACACTTTTTGCCTCTGTTTAACACGGTTTGCCTCTGTTTAACACTGTTGGCCTCTGTTTAACACTGTTTGCCTCTGCTTAACACTGTTTGCCTCTGTTTAAGTCAGTTTGCCTCTGTTTAAGTCTGTTTGCCTCTGTCAACTCTGTTTGCCTCTGTTTAAGTCTGTTTGCCTCTGCTTCAGTCTGTTTGCCTCTGCTTGCTTCTTTTTAAGTCTGTTTGCCTCTGTTTAAGTCTGTTTGCATCTGTTTAAGTCTGTTTGCGTCTGTTTGCCTCTGCTTGCCTCTGCGTGCCTCTGTTTAAGCCGGTTTGCCTCTGTTTGCCTCTGCTTAACATTGTTTGCCTCTGTTTAACTCTGTTTGCCTCTGTTTAACACTGTTTGCCTCTGTTTAACACTGTTGGCCTCTGTTTAACACTGTTTGCCTCTGATTAACACTGTTTGCCTCTGCTTAACACTGTTTGCCTCTGTTTAAGTCATTTTGCCTCTGTTTGCTTCTGTTTAAGTCTGTTTGCCTCTGTTTAAGTCTGTTTGCATCTGTTTAAGTCTGTTTGCATCTGTTTGCCTCTGCCTGCCTCTGCGTGCCTCTGTTTAACCCTGTTTGCCTCTGTTTGCCTCTGTTTAACATTGTTTGCCTCTGTTTAACTCTGTTTGCCTCTGTTTAACACTGTTTGCCTCTGTTTAACACTGTTTGCCTCTGTTTAACACTGTTTGCCTCTGTTTAACACTGTTTGCCTCTGCTTAACACTGTTTGCCTCTGCTTAACAGTGTTTGCCTCTGTTTAACATTGTTTGCCTCTGTTTAGCTCTGTTTGCCTCTGTTTAACACTGTTTGCCTCTGTTTAACACTGTTTGCCTCTGTTTAACACTGTTTGCCTCTGTTTAACACTGTTTGCCTCTGTTTAACACTGTTTGCCTCTGCTTAACACTGTTTGCCTCTGTTTAACACTGCTTTACTCTGTTTACCTCTGTGTAAGTCTGTTTAACTCTGTTTGCCTCTGTTTAAGTCTGATTAACACTGTTTGCCTCTGTTTAAACCTCTTTGCCTCTGTGTAACACTGTTTGCCTTTGTTTAACACTGTTTGCCTCTGTTTGCATCTGTTTAACACTGTTTGCCTCTGTTTAACACTGTTTGCCTCTGTTTAACACTGTTTACCTCTGTTTAACACTGTTTGCCTCTGTTTAACACTGTTTGCATCTGTTTAACACTGTTTGCCTCTGCTTAACACTGTTTGCCTCTGTTTAAGTCAGTTTGCCTCTGTTTAAGTCTGTTCGCCTCTGTTTCACTCTGTTTGCCTCTGTTTGCCTCTGTTTCACTCCGTTTGCCTCTGTTTAACACTGCTTGCCTCTGTTTAACCCTGTTTGCCTCTGTCTAACCCTGTTTGCCTCTGCTTAACAATGCTTAACCTCTGTTTCAGTCTGTCTGCCTCTGTTTCACTCTGTTTGCCTCTGTATGCCTCTGCTTGCCTCTGTTTGCCTCTGTTTGCCTTTGTTTGCCTCTGTTTGCCTCTGTTTGCCTCTGTTTAACACTGTTTGCCTCTGTTTAAGACTGTTTGCCTCTGTTTAACACTGTTTACCTCTGTTTGCCTCTGTTTACCTCTTTTTGCCTCTGTTTAGCTCTGTTTGCCTCTGTTTAACACTGTTTGCCTCTGTTGAACACTGTTTGGCTCTGCTTAACACTGTTTGCCTCTGTTTAAGTCAGTTTGCCTCTGTTTAAGTCTGTTTGCCTCTGTCAACTGTGTATTCCTCTGTTTAAGTCTGTTTAACTCTGTTTGCCTCTGTTTAACTCTGTTTGCCTCTGTTTAAGTCTGTTTGCCTCTGTTTGCTTCTGTTTAAGGCTGTTTGCCTCTGTTTAAGTCTGTTTGCATCTGTTGAAGTCTGTTTACCTCTGTGTGCCTCTGCCTGCCTCTTCTTGCCTCTGTTTAACCCTGTTTGCCTCCGTTTGCCTCTGTTTAAACCTGTTTGCCTCTGTTTAACACGGATTGCCTCTGTTTGCCTCTGTTTAACTCTGATTGCATCTGCTTGCCTCTGTTTAACTCTGTTTGCCTCTGCTTAACATTGTTTGCCTCTGTTTAACCCTGTTTGCCTCTGTTTAACCCTGTTTGTCTCTGTTTAACCCTTTTTGCCTCTGCTTAAACCTGTTTGACTCTGTGTAACCATGTTTGCGTCTGTTTAACCCTGTTTGCCTCTGTTTAACCCTGTTTGCCTCTGTTTAAACCTGTTTGCATCTGTTTAACACTGTTTGCCTCTATTTAAGACTGTTTGCCTCTTTTTGCAGGTGTTTAACACTGTTTGCCTCTGTTTATCACAGTTTGCCTCTGTTTAACACTGTTTGCCTCTGTTTAACACTGTTCAACACTGTTTACCTCTGTTTCACACTTTTTACCTCTGTTTGCCTTTGTTTAACCCTGTTTGCCTCTGTTTAACACTTTTTGCCTCTGTTTAACACGGTTTGCCTCTGTTTAACACTGTTGGCCTCTGTTTAACACTGTTTGCCTCTGCTTAACACTGTTTGCCTCTGTTTAAGTCAGTTTGCCTCTGTTTAAGTCTGTTTGCCTCTGTCAACTCTGTTTGCCTCTGTTTAAGTCTGTTTGCCTCTGCTTCAGTCTGTTTGCCTCTGCTTGCTTCTTTTTAAGTCTGTTTGCCTCTGTTTAAGTCTGTTTGCATCTGTTTAAGTCTGTTTGCGTCTGTTTGCCTCTGCTTGCCTCTGCGTGCCTCTGTTTAAGCCGGTTTGCCTCTGTTTGCCTCTGCTTAACATTGTTTGCCTCTGTTTGCCTCTGTTTAACACTGTTTGCCTCTGTTTAACACTGTTGGCCTCTGTTTAACACTGTTTGCCTCTGATTAACACTGTTTGCCTCTGCTTAACACTGTTTGCCTCTGTTTAAGTCATTTTGCCTCTGTTTGCTTCTGTTTAAGTCTGTTTGCCTCTGTTTAAGTCTGTTTGCATCTGTTTAAGTCTGTTTGCATCTGTTTGCCTCTGCCTGCCTCTGCGTGCCTCTGTTTAACCCTGTTTGCCTCTGTTTGCCTCTGTTTAACATTGTTTGCCTCTGTTTAACTCTGTTTGCCTCTGTTTAACACTGTTTGCCTCTGTTTAACACTGTTTGCCTCTGTTTAACACTGTTTGCCTCTGTTTAACACTGTTTGCCTCTGCTTAACACTGTTTGCCTCTGCTTAACACTGTTTGCCTCTGTTTAACATTGTTTGCCTCTGTTTAGCTCTGTTTGCCTCTGTTTAACACTGTTTGCCTCTGTCTAACACTGTTTGCCTCTGTTTAACACTGTTTGCCTCTGTTTAACACTGTTTGCCTCTGTTTAACACTGTTTGCCTCTGCTTAACACTGTTTGCCTCTGTTTAACACTGCTTTACTCTGTTTACCTCTGTGTAAGTCTGTTTAACTCTGTTTGCCTCTGTTTAAGTCTGATTAACACTGTTTGCCTCTGTTTAAACCTCTTTGCCTCTGTGTAACACTGTTTGCCTTTGTTTAACACTGTTTGCCTCTGTTTGCATCTGTTTAACACTGTTTGCCTCTGTTTAACACTGTTTGCCTCTGTTTAACACTGTTTACCTCTGTTTAACACTGTTTGCCTCTGTTTAACACTGTTTGCATCTGTTTAACACTGTTTGCCTCTGCTTAACACTGTTTGCCTCTGTTTAAGTCAGTTTGCCTCTGTTTAAGTCTGTTCGCCTCTGTTTCACTCTGTTTGCCTCTGTTTGCCTCTGTTTCACTCCGTTTGCCTCTGTTTAACACTGCTTGCCTCTGTTTAACCCTGTTTGCCTCTGTCTAACCCTGTTTGCCTCTGCTTAACAATGCTTAACCTCTGTTTCAGTCTGTCTGCCTCTGTTTCACTCTGTTTGCCTCTGTATGCCTCTGCTTGCCTCTGTTTGCCTCTGTTTGCCTTTGTTTGCCTCTGTTTGCCTCTGTTTGCCTCTGTTTAACACTGTTTGCCTCTGTTTAAGACTGTTTGCCTCTGTTTAACACTGTTTACCTCTGTTTGCCTCTGTTTACCTCTTTTTGCCTCTGTTTAGCTCTGTTTGCCTCTGTTTAACACTGTTTGCCTCTGTTGAACACTGTTTGGCTCTGATTAACACTGTTTGCCTCTGTTTAAGTCAGTTTGCCTCTGTTTAAGTCTGTTTGCCTCTGTCAACTGTGTATTCCTCTGTTTAAATCTGTTTAACTCTGTTTGCCTCTGTTTAACTCTGTTTGCCTCTGTTTAAGTCTGTTTGCCTCTGTTTGCTTCTGTTTAAGTCTGTTTGCCTCTGTTTAAGTCTGTTTGCATCTGTTGAAGTCTGTTTACCTCTGTGTGCCTCTGCCTGCCTCTTCTTGCCTCTGTTTAACCCTGTTTGCCTCCGTTTGCCTCTGTTTAAACCTGTTTGCCTCTGTTTAACACTGATTGCCTCTGTTTGCCTCTGTTTAACTCTGTTCGCCTCTGCTTAACCTTGTTTGCCTCTGTTTAACCCTGTTTGCCTCTGTTTAACCCTGTTTGTCTCTGTTTAACCCTTTTTGCCTCTGCTTAACCCTGTTTGACTCTGTGTAACCATGTTTGCCTCTGTTTAACCCTGTTTGCCTCTGTTTAACCCTGCTTGCCTCTGTTTAAACCTGTTTGCATCTGTTTAACACTGTTTGCCTCTGTTTAAGACTGTTTGCCTCTTTTTGCAGGTGTTTAACACTGTTTGCCTCTGTTTAACACAGTTTGCCTCTGTTTAACTCTGTTTGCCTCTGTTTAGCACTGTTTACCTCTGTTTCACACTTTTTACCTCTGTTTGCCTTTGTTTAACCCTGTTTGCCTCTGTTTAACACTATTTGCCTCTGTTTAACACTGTTTGCCTCTGTGTAACACTGTTGGCCTCTGTTTAACACTGTTTGCCTCTGTTTAACACTGTTTGCCTCTGCTTAACACTGTTTGCCTCTGTTTAAGTCAGTTTGCCTCTGTTTAAGTCTGTTTGCCTCTGTCAACTCTGTTTGCCTCTGTTTAAGTCTGTTTGCCTCTGCTTCAGTCTGTTTGCCTCTGTTTGCTTCTGTTTAAGTCTGTTTGCCTCTGTTTAAGTCTGTTTGCGTCTGTTTGCCTCTGCCTGCCTCTGCGTGCCTCTGTTTAACCCTGTTTGCCTTTGTTTGCCTCTGTTTAACATTGTTTGCTTCTGTTTAACTCTGTTTGCCTCTGTTTAACACTGTTTGCCTCTGTTTGACACTGTTGGCCTCTGTTTAACACTGTTTGCCTCTGTTTAACACTGTTTGCCTCTGCTTAACACTGTTTGCCTCTGTTTAAGTCAGTTTGCCTCTGTTTAGGTCTGTTTGCCTCTGTCAACCCTGTTTGCCTCTGTTTAAGTCTGTTTGCCTCTGTTTCAGTCTGTTTGCCTCTGTTTGCTTCTGTTTAAGTCTGTTTGCCTCTGTTTAAGTCTGTTTGCATCTGTTTAAGTCTGTTTGCATCTGTTTGCCTCTGCCTGCCTCTGCGTGCCTCTGTTTAACCCTGTTTGCCTCTGTTTGCCTCTGTTTAACATTGCTTGCCTCTGTTTAACTCTGTTTGCCTCTGTGTAACACTGTTTGCCTCTGTTTAACTCTGTTTGCCTCTGTTTAACACTGTTTGCCTATGTTTAACACTGTTTACCTCTGCTTAACACTGTTTGCCTCTGTTTAACTCTGTTTGCCTCTGTTTAACATTGTTTGCCTCTGTTTAACTCTGTTTGCCTCTGTTTAACACTGTTTGCCTCTGTTTAACACTGTTTGCCTCTGTTTAACACTGTTTACCTCTGTTTAACACTATTTGCCTCTGCTTAACACTGTTTGCCTCTGCTTCACACTGTTTGCCTCTGTTTAACACTGCTTTACTCTGTTTACCTCTGTTTAAGTTTGTTTAACTCTGTTTGCCTCTGTTTAAACCTCTTTGCCTCTGTGTAACACTGTTTGCCTTTGTTTAACACTGTTTGCCTCTGTTTGCATCTGTTTAAGTCTGTTTGCCTCTGTTTAACACTGTTTGCCTCTGTTTAACACTGTTTACCTCTGTTTGCCTTTGTTTAAACCTGTTTGCCTCTGTTTAACACTGTTTGCCTCTGTTTAACACTGTTTGCCTCTGTTTAACACTGTTTGCCTCTGTTAAACACTGTTTGCCTCTGCTTAAAACTGTTTGCCTCTGTTTAAGTCAGTTTGCCTCTGTTTAAGTCTGTTTGCCTCTGTTTGCTTCTGTTTAAGTCTGTTTGCCTCTGTTTAAGTCTGTTTGCATCTGTTGAAGTCTGTTTACCTCTGTGTGCCTCTGCCTGCCTCTTCTTGCCTCTGTTTAACCCTGTTTGCCTCCGTTTGCCTCTGTTTAAACCTGTTTGCCTCTGTTTAACACTGATTGCCTCTGTTTGCCTCTGTTTAACTCTGTTCGCCTCTGCTTAACCTTGTTTGCCTCTGTTTAACCCTGTTTGCCTCTGTTTAACCCTGTTTGTCTCTGTTTAACCCTTTTTGCCTCTGCTTAACCCTGTTTGACTCTGTGTAACCATGTTTGCCTCTGTTTAACCCTGTTTGCCTCTGTTTAACCCTGCTTGCCTCTGTTTAAACCTGTTTGCATCTGTTTAACACTGTTTGCCTCTGTTTAAGACTGTTTGCCTCTTTTTGCAGGTGTTTAACACTGTTTGCCTCTGTTTAACACAGTTTGCCTCTGTTTAACTCTGTTTGCCTCTGTTTAGCACTGTTTACCTCTGTTTCACACTTTTTACCTCTGTTTGCCTTTGTTTAACCCTGTTTGCCTCTGTTTAACACTATTTGCCTCTGTTTAACACTGTTTGCCTCTGTGTAACACTGTTGGCCTCTGTTTAACACTGTTTGCCTCTGTTTAACACTGTTTGCCTCTGCTTAACACTGTTTGCCTCTGTTTAAGTCAGTTTGCCTCTGTTTAAGTCTGTTTGCCTCTGTCAACTCTGTTTGCCTCTGTTTAAGTCTGTTTGCCTCTGCTTCAGTCTGTTTGCCTCTGTTTGCTTCTGTTTAAGTCTGTTTGCCTCTGTTTAAGTCTGTTTGCGTCTGTTTGCCTCTGCCTGCCTCTGCGTGCCTCTGTTTAACCCTGTTTGCCTTTGTTTGCCTCTGTTTAACATTGTTTGCTTCTGTTTAACTCTGTTTGCCTCTGTTTAACACTGTTTGCCTCTGTTTGACACTGTTGGCCTCTGTTTAACACTGTTTGCCTCTGTTTAACACTGTTTGCCTCTGCTTAACACTGTTTGCCTCTGTTTAAGTCAGTTTGCCTCTGTTTAGGTCTGTTTGCCTCTGTCAACCCTGTTTGCCTCTGTTTAAGTCTGTTTGCCTCTGTTTCAGTCTGTTTGCCTCTGTTTGCTTCTGTTTAAGTCTGTTTGCCTCTGTTTAAGTCTGTTTGCATCTGTTTAAGTCTGTTTGCATCTGTTTGCCTCTGCCTGCCTCTGCGTGCCTCTGTTTAACCCTGTTTGCCTCTGTTTGCCTCTGTTTAACATTGCTTGCCTCTGTTTAACTCTGTTTGCCTCTGTGTAACACTGTTTGCCTCTGTTTAACACTGTTTGCCTCTGTTTAACACTGTTTGCCTATGTTTAACACTGTTTACCTCTGCTTAACACTGTTTGCCTCTGTTTAACTCTGTTTGCCTCTGTTTAACATTGTTTGCCTCTGTTTAACTCTGTTTGCCTCTGTTTAACACTGTTTGCTTCTGTTTAACACTGTTTGCCTCTGTTTAACACTGTTTACCTCTGTTTAACACTATTTGCCTCTGCTTAACACTGTTTGCCTCTGCTTCACACTGTTTGCCTCTGTTTAACACTGCTTTACTCTGTTTACCTCTGTTTAAGTCTGTTTAACTCTGTTTGCCTCTGTTTAAACCTCTTTGCCTCTGTGTAACACTGTTTGCCTTTGTTTAACACTGTTTGCCTCTGTTTGCATCTGTTTAAGTCTGTTTGCCTCTGTTTAACACTGTTTGCCTCTGTTTAACACTGTTTACCTCTGTTTGCCTTTGTTTAAACCTGTTTGCCTCTGTTTAACACTGTTTGCCTCTGTTTAACACTGTTTGCCTCTGTTTAACACTGTTTGCCTCTGTTAAACACTGTTTGCCTCTGCTTAAAACTGTTTGCCTCTGTTTAAGTCAGTTTGCCTCTGTTTAAGTCTGTTTGCCTCTGTCAACTGTGTTTGCCTCTGTTTAAGTCTGTTTAACTCTGTTTGCCTCTGTTTAACTCTGTTTGCCTCTGTTTAAGTCTTTTTGCCTCAGTTTGCTTCTGTTTAAGTCTGCTTGCCTCTGTTTCAGTCTGTTTGCATCTGTTTAAGTCTGTCTGCCTCTGTTTACCTCTGCCTGCCTCTGCTTGCCTCTGTTTAAACCTGCTTGCCTCTGTTTGCCTCTGTTTAACCCTGTCTGCCTCTGTTTAACGTTGTTTGCTTCTGTTTAACACTGTATGCCTCTGTTTAACACTGTTTGCCTCTGTTTAACACTGTTTGCCTCTGTTTAACACTGTTTGCCTCTGTTTGCCTCTGATTGCCTCTGCTTGCCTCTGTGTAACCGTGTTTGCCTCTGCTTAACCCTGTTTGCCTCTGTTTAACCCTGTTTGCCTCTGTTTAACCCTGTTGGTCTCTGTTTAACCCTGTTTGCCTCTGCTTAACCCTGTTTGACTCTTTGTAACCATGTTTGCCTCTGTTTGCATCTGTTTAACCCTGTTTGCAGGTGTTTAACACTGTTTGCCTCTGTTTAACACTGTTTGCCTCTGTTTAACACTGTTTAACTCTGTTTCCCTCTGTTTAACACTTTTTACCTCTGTTTAACACTGATGGCCTCTGTTTGCCTCTGCTAAAACGTGTTTGCCTCTGTTTTAAACCTGTTTGCCTCTGTTTAACCCTGTTTGTCTCTGTTTAACCCTTTTTGCCTCTGCTTAACCCTGTTTGACTCTGTGTAACCATGTTTGCCTCTGTTTAACCCTGTTTGCCTCTGTTTAACCCTGCTTGCCTCTGTTTAAACCCTGTTTGCATCTGTTTAACACTGTTTGCCTCTGTTTAAGACTGTTTTGCCTCTTTTTGCAGGTGTTTAACACTGTTTGCCTCTGTTTAACACAGTTTGCCTCTGTTTAACTCTGTTTGCCTCTGTTTAGCACTGTTTACCTCTGTTCACACTTTTTACCTCTGTTTGCCTTTGTTTAACCCTGTTTGCCTCTGTTTAACACTATTTGCCTCTGTTTAACACTGTTTGCCTCTGTGTAACACTGTTGGCCTCTGTTTAACACTGTTTGCCTCTGTTTAACACTGTTTGCCTCTGCTTAACACTGTTTGCCTCTGTTTAAGTCAGTTTGCCTCTGTTTAAGTCTGTTTGCCTCTGTCAACTCTGTTTGCCTCTGTTTAAGTCTGTTTGCCTCTGCTTCAGTCTGTTTGCCTCTGTTTGCTTCTGTTTAAGTCTGTTTGCCTCTGTTTAAGTCTGTTTGCGTCTGTTTGCCTCTGCCTGCCTCTGCGTGCCTCTGTTTAACCCTGTTTGCCTTTGTTTGCCTCTGTTTAACATTGTTTGCTTCTGTTTAACTCTGTTTGCCTCTGTTTAACACTGTTTGCCTCTGTTTGACACTGTTGGCCTCTGTTTAACACTGTTTGCCTCTGTTTAACACTGTTTGCCTCTGCCTAACACTGTTTGCCTCTGTTTAAGTCAGTTTGCCTCTGTTTAGGTCTGTTTGCCTCTGTCAACCCTGTTTGCCTCTGTTTAAGTCTGTTTGCCTCTGTTTCAGTCTGTTTGCCTCTGTTTGCTTCTGTTTAAGTCTGTTTGCCTCTGTTTAAGTCTGTTTGCATCTGTTTAAGTCTGTTTGCATCTGTTTGCCTCTGCCTGCCTCTGCGTGCCTCTGTTTAACCCTGTTTGCCTCTGTTTGCCTCTGTTTAACATTGCTTGCCTCTGTTTAACTCTGTTTGCCTCTGTGTAACACTGTTTGCCTCTGTTTAACACTGTTTGCCTCTGTTTAACACTGTTTGCCTATGTTTAACACTGTTTACCTCTGCTTAACACTGTTTGCCTCTGTTTAACTCTGTTTGCCTCTGTTTAACATTGTTTGCCTCTGTTTAACTCTGTTTGCCTCTGTTTAACACTGTTTGCCTCTGTTTAACACTGTTTGCCTCTGTTTAACACTGTTTACCTCTGTTTAACACTATTTGCCTCTGCTTAACACTGTTTGCCTCTGCTTCACACTGTTTGCCTCTGTTTAACACTGCTTTACTCTGTTTACCTCTGTTTAAGTCTGTTTAACTCTGTTTGCCTCTGTTTAAACCTCTTTGCCTCTGTGTAACACTGTTTGCCTTTGTTTAACACTGTTTGCCTCTGTTTGCATCTGTTTAAGTCTGTTTGCCTCTGTTTAACACTGTTTGCCTCTGTTTAACACTGTTTACCTCTGTTTGCCTTTGTTTAAACCTGTTTGCCTCTGTTTAACACTGTTTGCCTCTGTTTAACACTGTTTGCCTCTGTTTAACACTGTTTGCCTCTGTTAAACACTGTTTGCCTCTGCTTAAAACTGTTTGCCTCTGTTTAAGTCAGTTTGCCTCTGTTTAAGTCTGTTTGCCTCTGTCAACTGTGTTTGCCTCTGTTTAAGTCTGTTTAACTCTGTTTGCCTCTGTTTAACTCTGTTTGCCTCTGTTTAAGTCTTTTTGCCTCAGTTTGCTTCTGTTTAAGTCTGCTTGCCTCTGTTTCAGTCTGTTTGCATCTGTTTAAGTCTGTCTGCCTCTGTTTACCTCTGCCTGCCTCTGCTTGCCTCTGTTTAAACCTGTTTGCCTCTGTTTAACCCTGTTTGCCTCTGTTTAACACTGTTTGCCTCTGTTTAACACTGTTTGCCTCTGTTTGCCTCTGATTGCCTCTGCTTGCCTCTGTTTAACCGTGTTTGCCTCTGCTTAACCCTGTTTGCCTCTGTTTAACCCTGTTTGCCTCTGTTTAACCCTGTTTGTCTCTGTTTAACCCTGTTTGCCTCTGCTTAACCCTGTTTGACTCTGTGTAACCATGTTTGCCTCTGTTTAACACTGTGTGCCTCTGTTTAACCCTGTTTGCCTCTGTTGAAACCTGTTTGCCGCTGTTTAACACTGTTTGCCTCAGTTTAACAGTGTTTGCCTCTGTTTAAACCTGTTTAACACTGTTTGCAGGTGTTTAACACTGTTTGCCTCTGTTTAACACTGTTTGCCTCTGTTTAACACTGTTTAACTCTGTTTACCTCTGTTTAACACTTTTTACCTCTGTTTAACACTGTTTGCCTCTGCTTAACACTGTTTGCCTCTGCTCAATACTGTTTGCCTCTGTTTAACACTGCTTAACTCTGTTTGCCTCTGTTTAAGTCTGTTTAAATATTTTTGCCTCTGTTTAAGTCTGTTTAACTCTATTTGCCTCTGTTTAAGTCTGTTTAACTCTATTTGCTTCAGTTTGACACTGTTTAAGTCTGTTTACCTCTGTTTAAGTCTGTTTGCATCTGTTTAACTCTGTTTGCCTCTGTTTAAGTCTGTTTTACTCTGTTTGCCTCTGTTTAAGTCTGTTTAACCTCAGCTTGCCTCTGTTTGCCTCTGTTTAAGTCTGTTTGCCTCTGTTTAAGTCTGTTCGTCTCTGTTTCACTCTGTTTGCCTCTGTTTCACTCCGTTTGCCTCTGTTTCACTCCGTTTGCCTCTGTTTAACCCTGTTTGCCTCTGTTTAACCCTGTTTGCTTCTGTCTAACCCGGTTTGGCTCTGCTTAACACTGCTTAACCTCTGTTTCAGTCTGTCTGCCTCTGTTTCACTCTGTTTGCATCTGTATGCCTCTGCCTGCCTCTGTTTGCCTCTGTTTGCCTCTGTTTGCCTTTGTTTGCCTCTGTTTGCCTCTGTTTGCCTCTGTTTAACACTGTTTGCCTCTGTTTAAGACTGTTTGCCTCTGTTTAACACTGTTTACCTCTATTTGCCTCTGTTTACCTCTTTTTGCCTCTGTTTAACACTGTTTGCCTCTGTTTAACACTGTTTGCCTCTGTTTAACACTGTTTGCCTCTGCTTAACACTGTTTGCCTCTGTTTAAGTCAGTTTGCCTCTGTTTAATTCTGTTTGCCTCTGTCAACTGTGTTTGCCTCTGTTTAAGTCTGTTTAACTCTGTTTGCCTCTGTTTAACTCTGTTTGCCTCTGTTTCAGTCTGTTTGCCTCAGTTTGCTTCTGTTTAATTCTGTTTGCTTCTGTTTAAGTCTGTTTGCATCTGTTAAAATCTGTTTGCCTCTGTTTGCCTCTGCCTGCCTCTGCTTGCCTCTGTTTAACCCTGTTTGCCTCCGTTTGCCTCTGTTTAACCCTGTTTGCCTCTGTTTAACGCTGTTTGCCTCTGTTTAACACAGTTTGCCTCTGTTTAACACTGTTTGCCTCTGCTTAACACTGTTTGCCTCTGCTTAATACTGTTTGCCTCTGTTTAACACTGCTTAACTCTGTTTGACTCTGTTTGCCTCTGTTTAAATCTGTTTGCCTCTGTTTAAGTCTGCGTAACTCTGTTTGCCTCTGTTTAAGTCTGTTTGCCTCTGTTTAATTCTGTTTAACTCTGTTTGCCTCTGTTTAAGTCTGTTTAAATCTGTTTCCCTCTGTTTAAGACTGTTTGCCTCTCTTTAAGTCTGTTTAACTCTGTTTAAGTCTGTTTAAGTCTGTTTGCCTCTGTTTAAGTCTGTTTAACTCTGTTTGCCTCTGTTTAGGTCTGTTTAAACTCTATTTGCCTCAGTTTGCCTCTGTTTAAGTCTGTTTGCCTCTGTTTAAATCTGTTTGCCTCTGTTTAAGTCTGTTTTACTCTGTTTGCCTCTGTTTAACTCTGTTTGCCTCTGTTTAAGTCTGTTTTACTCTGTTTGCCTCTGTTTAAGTCTGTTTAACTATGCTTGCCTCTGTTTGCCTCTGTTTAAGTCTGTTTGCCTCTGTTTAAGTCTGTTCGCCTCTGTTTCACTCTGTTTGCCTCTGTTTCACTCCGTTTGCCTCTGTTTAACCCTGTTTGCCTCTGTTTAACCCTGTTTGCCTCTGTTTAAACCTGTTTGCCTCTGCTTAACACTGCTTAACCTCTGTTTCAGTCTGTCTGCCTCTGTTTCACTCTGTTTGCCTCTGTATTCCTCTGCTTGCCTCTGTTTGCCTCTGTTTGCCTCTGTTTGCCTTTGTTTGCCTCTGTTTGCCTCTGTTTGCCTCTGTTTGCCTCTGTTTAACACTGTTTGCCTCTGTTTAAGACTGTTTGCCTCTGTTTAACACTGTTTACCTCTGTTTGCCTCTGTTTACCTCTTTGTGCCTCTGTTTAGCTCTGTTTGCCTCTGTTTAACACTGTTTGCCTGTGTTTAACACTGTCTGCCTCTGCTTAACACTGTTTGCCTCTGTTTAAGTCAGTTTGCCTCTGTTTAAGTCTGTTTGCCTCTGTCAACTATGTTTTCCTCTGTTTAAGTCTGTTTAACTCTGTTTGCCTCTGTTTAACTCTGTTTGCCTCTGTTTAAGTCTGTTTGCCTCTGTTTGCTTCTGTTTAAGTCTGTTTGCCTCTGTTTAAGTCTGTTTGCATCTGTTGAAGTCTGCTTGCCTCTGATAAAGTCTGTTTGCATCTGTTTAATTCTGTCTGCCTCTGTTTACCTCTGCCTGCCTCTGCTTGCCTCTGTTTAAACCTGTTTGCCTCTGTTTGCCTCTGTTTAACCCTGTTTGCCTCTGTTTAACGTTGTTTGCCTCTGTTTAACACTGTTTGCCTCTGTTTAACACTGTTTGCCTCTGTTTAACACTGTTTGCCTCTGATTGCCTCTGCTTGCCTCTGTTTAACCGTGTTTGCCTCTGCTTAACCCTGTTTGCCTCTGTTTAACCCTGTTTGCCTCTGTTAAACCCAGTTTGTCTCTTTTTAACCCTGCTTGCCTCTGCTTAACCCTGTTTGACTCTGTGTAACCATGTTTGCCTCTGTTTAACACTGTTTGCCTCTGTTTAACCCTGTTTGCCTCTATCGAAACCTGTTTGCCTCTGTTTAACACTGTTTGCCTCATTTTAACACTGTTTGCCTCTGTTTGCATCTGTTTAACACTGTTTGCAGGTGTCTAACACTGTTTGCCTCTGTTTAACACTGTTTGCCTCTGTTTAACACTGTTTAACTCTGTTTACCTCTGTTTAACACTTTTTACCTCTGTTTGCCTTTGTTTAACCCTGTTTGCCTCTGTTTAACACTGTTTGCCTCTGTTTAACACTGTTTGCCTCTGTTTAACACTGTTGGCCTCTGTTTAACACTGTTTGCCTCTGTTTAACACTGTTTGCCTCTGCTTAACACTGTTTGCCTCAGTTTAAGTCAGTTTACCTCTGTTTAAGTCTGTTTGCCTCTGTCAACTCTGTTTGCCTCTGTTTAAGTCTGTTTGCCTCTGTTTCAGTCTGTTTGCCTCTGTTTGCTTCTGTTTAAGTCTGTTTGCCTCTGTTTAAGTCTGTTCGCATCTGTTTCACTCTGTTTGCCTCTGTTTCACTCTGTTTGCCTCTGTTTCACTCCGTTTGCCTCTGTTTAACCCTGTTTACCTCTGTTTAACACTGTTTGCCTCTGTCTAACCCTGTTTGCCTCTGCTTAACACTGCTTAACCTCTGTTTCAGTCTGTCTGCCTCTGTTTCACTCTGTTTGCCACTGTATGCCTCTGCCTGCCTCTGTTTGCCTCTGTTTGCCTCTGTTTGCCTTTGTTTGCCTCTGTCTGCCTCTGTTTGCCTCTGTTTGCCCCTGTTTAAGACTGTTTGCCTCTGTTTAAGACTGTTTGCCTCTGTTTAACACTGTTTACCTCTGTTTGCCTCTGTTTACCTCTTTTTGCCTCTGTTTAACACTGTTTGCCTCTGTTTAACAGTGTTTGCCTCTGTTTAACACTGTTTGCCTCTGCTTAACACTGTTTGCCTCTGTTTAAGTCAGTTTGCCTCTGTTTAATTCTGTTTGCCTCTGTCAACTGTGTTTGCCTCTGTTTAAGTCTGTTTAACTCTGTTTGCCTCTGTTTAACTCTGTTTGCCTCTGTTTAAGTCTGTTTGCCTCTGTTTAAGTCTGTTTGCATCTGTTAAAGTCTGGTTGCCTCTGTTTGCCTCTGCCTGCCTCTGCTTGCCTCTGTTTAACCCTGTTTGCCTCCGTTTGCCTCTGTTTAACCCTGTTTGCCTCTGTTTAACGCTGTTTGCCTCTGTTTAACACTGTTTGCCTCTGATTAACACTGTTTGCCTCTGCTTAACACTGTTTGCCTCTGCTTAATACTGTTTGCCTCTGTTTAACACTGCTTAACTCTGTTTGCCTCTGTTTAAGTCTGTTTAAATCTGTTTGCCTCTGTTTAAGTCTGTGTAACTCTGTTTGCCTCTGTTTAAGTCTGTTTGCCTCTGTTTAATTCTGTTTAACTCTGTTTGCCTCTGTTTAAGTCTGTTTAAATCTGTTTGCCTCTGTTTAAGTCTGTTTGCCTCTCTTTAAGTCTGTTTAACTCTCTTTAAGTCTGTTTGCCTCTGTTTAACGTTGTTTGCCTCTGTTTAACACTATTGGCCTCTGTTTAACACTGTTTGCCTCTGATTGCCTCTGCTTGCCTCTGTTTAACCGTGTTTGCCTCTGCTTAACCCTGATTGCCTCTGTTTAACCCTGTTAGCCTCTGTTAAACCCTGTTTGTCTCTGTTTAACACTGCTTGCCTCTGCTTAACCCTGTTTGACTCTGTGTAACCATGTTTGCCTCTGTTTAAAACTATTTGCCTCTGTTTAACCCTGTTTGCCTCTATCGAAACCTGTTTGCCTCTGTTTAACACTGTTTGCCTCAGTTTAACACTGTTTGCCTCTGTTTGCATCTGTTTAACACTGTTTGCAGGTGTCTAACACTGTTTGCCTCTGTTTAACACTGTTTGCCTCTGTTTAACACTGTTTAAGTCTGTTTACCTCTGTTTAACAGTTTTTACCTCTGTTTGCCTTTGTTTAACCCTGTTTGCCTCTGTTTAACACTGTTTGCCTCTGTTTAACACTGTTTGCCTCTGTTTAACACTGTTGGCCTCTGTTTAACACTGTTTGCCTCTGTTTAACACTGTTTGCCTCTGCTTAACACTGTTTGCCTCTGTTTAAGTCAGTTTACCTCTGTTTAAGTCTGTTTGCCTCTGTCAACTCTGTTTGCCTCTGTTTAAGTCTGTTTGCCTCTTTTTCAGTCTGTTTGCCTCTGTTTGCTTCTGTTTAAGTCTGTTTGCCTCTGTTTAAGTCTGTTCGCATCTGTTTCACTCTGTTTGCCTCTGTTTCACTCCGTTTGCCTCTGTTTAACCCTGTTTACCCTCTGTTTAACACTGTTTGCCTCTGTCTAACCCTGTTTGCCTCTGCTTAACACTGCTTAACCTCTGTTTCAGTCTGTCTGCCTCTGTTTCACTCTGTTTGCCTCTGTATGCCTCTGCCTGCCTCTGTTTGCCTCTGTTTGCCTCTGTTTGCCTTTGTTTGCCTCTGTCTGCCTCTGTTTGCCCTCTGTTTGCCTCTGTTTAACACTGTTTGCCTCTGTTTAAGACTGTTTACCACTGTTTAACACTGTTTTGCCTCTGTTTAACACTGTTTGCCTCTGTTTAACACTGTTTGCCTCTGCTTAACACTGTTTGCCTCTGTTTAAGTCAGTTTGCCTCTGTTTAATTCTGTTTGCCTCTGTCAACTGTGTGTGCCTCTGTTTAAGTCTGTTTAACTCTGTTTGCCTCTGTTTAACTCTGTTTGCCTCTGTTTAAGTCTGTTTGCCTCTGTTTAAGTCTGTTTGCATCTGTTAAAGACTGTTTTTCTCTGTTTGCCTCTGCCTGCCTCTGCTTGCCTCTGTTTAACCCTGTTTGCCTCCGTTTGCCTCTGTTTAACCCTGTTTGCCTCTGTTTAACACTGTCTGCCTCTGATTACCACTGTTTGCCTCTGCTTAACACTGTTTGCCTCTGCTTAATACTGTTTGCCTCTGTTTAACACTGCTTAACTCTGTTTGCCTCTGTTTAAGTCTGTTTAAATCTGTTTGCCTCTGTTTAAGTCTGTGTAACTCTGTTTGCCTCTGTTTAAGTCTGTTTGCCTCTGTTTAATTCTGTTTAACTCTGTTTGCCTCTGTTTAAGTCTGTTTAAATCTGTTTGCCTCTGTTTAAGTCTGTTTGCCTCTCTTTAAGTCTGTTTAACTCTGTTTAAGTCTGTTTAAGTCTGTTTGCCTCTGTTTAAGTCTGTTTTATCTGTTTGCCTCTGTTTAGGTCTGTTTAACTCTATTTGCCTCAGTTTGCCTCTGTTTAAGTCTGTTTGCCCTTGTTTAAGTCTGTTTGCATCTGTTTAACTCTGTTTGCCTCTGTTTAAGTCTGTTTTACTCTGTTTGCCTCTGTTTAAGTCTGTTTAACTCTGCTTGCCTCTGTTTAAGCCTGTTTGCCTCTGTTTAAGTCATTCGCCTCTGTTTCACTCTGTTTGCCTCTGTTTCACTCTGTTTGCCTCTGTTTCACTCCGTTTGCCTCTGTTTAACCCTGTTTGCCTCTGTTTAAACCAGTTTGCCTCTGCTTAACACTGCTTAACCTCTGTTTCAGTCTGTCTGCCTGTGTTTCACTCTGTTTGCCTCTGTATGCCTCTGCTTGCCTCTGTTTGCCTCTGTTTGCCTTTGTTTGCCTCTGTTTGCCTCTGTTTGCCTCTGTTTAACACTGTTTGCCTCTGTTTAAGACTGCTTGCCTCTGTTTAACACTGTTTACCTCTGTTTGCCTCTGTTTACCTCTTTTTGCCTCTGTTTAGCTCTGTTTGCCTCTGTTTAACACTGTTTGCCTCTGTTTAACACTGTTTGCCTCTGCTTAACACTGTTTGCCTCTGTTTAAGTCAGTTTGCCTCTGTTTAAGTCTGTTTGCCTCTGTCAACTTTGTTTTCTTCTGTTTAAGTCTGTTTAACTCTGTTTGCCTCTGTTTAACTCTGTTTGCCTCTGTTTCAGTCTGTTTGCCTCTGTTTACTTCTGTTTAAGTCTGTTTGCATCTGTTTAAGT
This sequence comes from Isurus oxyrinchus, assembly GCA_026770705.1. NCBI lineage: Eukaryota > Metazoa > Chordata > Chondrichthyes > Lamniformes > Lamnidae > Isurus > Isurus oxyrinchus. Next base: position 48,708 of record JANJGN010002982.1, read on the forward strand.
CTGTCTGCCTCTGTTTACCTCTGCCTGCCTCTGCTTGCCTCTGTTTAAACCTGTTTGCCTCTGTTTGCCTCTGTTTAACCCTGTTTGCCTCTGTTTAACGTTGTTTGCCTCTGTTTAACACTGCTTAACCTCTGTTTCAGTCTGTCTGCCTCTGTTTCACTCTGTTTGCCTCTGTATGCCTCTGCCTGCCTCTGTTTGCCTCCGTTTGCCTCTGTTTGCTTTTGTTTGCCTCTGTTTGCCTCTGTTTGCCTCTGTTTGCCTCTGTTTAACACTGTTTGCCTCTGTTTAAGACTGTTTGCCTCTGTTTAACACTGTTTACCTCTGTTTGCCTCTGTTTACCTCTTCTTGCCTCTGTTTAACACTGTTTGCCTCTGTTTAAACACTGTTTGACTCTGTTTAACACTGTTTGCAGGTGTCTAACACTGTTTGCCTCTGTTTAACACTGTTTACCTCTGTTTAACACTGTTTAACTCTGTTTAACTCTGTTTAACACTGTTTGCCTCTGTTTAACACTGTTTGCCTCTGTTTAACACTGTTGGCCTCTGTTTAACACTGTTTGCCTCTGTTTAACACTGTTTGCCTCTGCTTAAAACTGTTTGCCTCTGTTTAAGTCAGTTTGCCTCTGTTTAAGTCTGTTTGCCTCTGTCAACTCCGTTTGCCTCTGTTTAAGTCTGTTTGCCTCTGTTTCAGTCTGTTTGCCTCTGTTTGCTTCTGTTTAAGTCTGTTTGCCTCTGTTTAAGTCTGTTCGCATCTGTTTCACTCTGTTTGCCTCTGTTTCACTCTGTTTGCCTCTGTTTCACTCCGTTTGCCTCTGTTTAACCCTGTTTACCGCTGTCTAACACTGTTTGCCTCTGTCTAACCCTGTTTGCCTCTGCTTAACACTGCTTAACCTGTGTTTCAGTCTGTCTGCCTCTGTTTCACTCTGTTTGCCTCTGTATGCCTCTGCCTGCCTCTGTTTGCCTCTGTTTGCCTCTGTTTGCCTTTGTTTGCCTCTGTCTGCCTCTGTTTGCCTCTGTTTAACACTGTTTGCCTCTGTTTAAGACTGTTTGCCTCTGTTTAACACTGTTTACCTCTGTTTGCCTCTGTTTACCTCTTTTTGCCTCTGTTTAACACTGTTTGCCTCTGTTTAACACTGTTTGCCTCTGTTTAACACTGTTTGCCTCTGCTTAACACTGTTTGCCTCTGTGTAATTCAGTTTGCCTCTGTTTAATTCTGTTTGCCTCTGTCAATTGTGTTTGCCTCTGTTTAAGTCTGTTTAACTCTGTTTGCCTCTGTTTAACTCTGTTTGCCTCTGTTTAAGTCTGTTTGCCTCTGTTTAAGTCTGTTTGCATCTGTTAAAGTCTGTTTGCCTCTGTTTGCCTCTGCCTGCCTCTGCTTGCCTCTGTTTAACCCTGTTTGCCTCCGTTTGCCTCTGTTTAACCCTGTTTGCCTCTGTTTAACGCTGTTTGCCTCTGATTAACACTGTTTGCCTCTGCTTAACATTGTTTGCCTCTGCTTAATACTGTTTGCCTCTGTTTAACACTGCTTAACTCTGTTTGCCTCTGTTTAAGTCTGTTTAAATCTGTTTGCCTCTGTTTAAGTCTGTGTAACTCTGTTTGCCTCTGTTTAAGTCTGTTTGCCTCTGTTTAATTCTGTTTAACTCTGTTTGCCTCTGTTTAAGTCTGTTTAAATCTGTTTGCCTCTGTTTAAGTCTGTTTGCCTCTCTTTAAGTCTGTTTAACTCTGTTTAAGTCTGTTTGCCTCTGTTTAAGTCTGTTTTATCTGTTTGCCTCTGTTTAGATCTGTTTAACTCTATTTGCCTCAGTTTGCCTCTGTTTAAGTCTGTTTGCCTCTGTTTACGTCTGTTTGCATCTGTTTAACTCTGTTTGCCTCTGTTTAAGTCTGTTTTACTCTGTTTGCCTCTGTTTAAGTCTGTTAACTCTGCTTGCCTCTGTTTGCCTCTGTTTAAGCCTGTTTGCCTCTGTTTCACTCCGTTTGCCTCTGTTTAACCCTGTTTGCCTCTGTTTAAACCAGTTTGCCTCTGCTTAACACTGCGTAACCTCTGTTTCAGTCTGTCTGCCTCTGTTTCACTCTGTTTGCCTCTGTTTCACTCTGTTTGCCTCTGTTTAAGTCTGTTTGCCTCTGTTTAAGTCTGTTTGCATCTGTTAAAGTCTGTTTGCCTCTGTTTGCCTCTGCCTGCCTCTGCTTGCCTCTGTTTAACCCTGTTTGCCTCTGTTTGCATCTGTTTAACACTGTTTGCAGGTGTTTAACACTGTTTGCCTCTGTTTAACACTGTTTGCCTCTGTTTAACACTGTTTGCCTCTGTTTAACACTGTTTGCCTCTGCTTAACACTGTTTGCCTCTGCTTAACACTGTTTGCCTCTGTTTAACACTGCTTTACTCTGTTTACCTCTGTTTAACACTTTTTACCTCTGTTTGCCTTTGTTTAACCCTGTTTGCCTCTGTTTAACGTTGTTTGCCTCTGTTTAACACTGTTTGCCTCTGTTTAACACTGTTTGCCTCTGTTTAACACTGTTTGCCTCTGATTACCTCTGCTTGCCTCTGTTTAACCGTGTTTGCCTCTGCTTAACCCTGTTTGCCTCTGTTTAACCCTGTTTGCCTCTGTTTAACCCTGTTTGCCTCTGTTTAACCCTGTTTGCCTCTGCTTAACTCTGTTTGACTCTGTGTAACCATGTTTGCCTCTGTTTAACACTGTTTGCCTCTGTTTAACCCTGTTTGCCTCTATTGAAACCTGTTTGCCTCTGTTTAACACTGTTTGCCTCTGTTTAACACTGTTTGCCTCTGTTTAACACTGTTGGCCTCTGTTTAACACTGTTTGCCTCTGTTTAACACTGTTTGCCTCTGCTTAACACTGTTTGCCTCTGTTTAAGTCAGTTTGCCTCTGTTTAAGTCTGTTTGCCTCTGTCAACTCTGTTTGCCTCTGTTTAACACTGTTTGCCTCTGTTTAACACTGTTGGCCTCTGTTTGCTTCTGTATAAGTCTGTTTTCCTCTGTTTAAGTCTGTTCGCCTCTGTTTCACTCTGTTTGCCTCTGTTTCACTCTGTTTGCCTCTGTTTCACTCCGTTTGCCTCTGTCTAACCCTGTTTGCCTCTGTTTAACCCTGTTTGCCTCTGTCTAACCCTGTTTGCCTCTGCTTAACACTGCTTAACCTCTGTTTCAGTCTGTCTGCCTCTGCTTCACTCTGTTTGCCTCTGTATGCCTCTGCCTGCCTCTGTTTGCCTCTGTTTGCCTTTGTTTGCCTCTGTTTGCCTCTGTTTGCCTCTGTTTGCCTCTGTTTAACACTGTTTGCCTCTGTTTAAGACTGTTTGCCTCTGTCTAACACTGTTTACCTCTGTTTGCCTCTGTTTACCTCTTTTGGCCTCTGTTTAACACTGTTTGCCTCTGTTTAACACTGTTTGCCTCTGTTTAACACTGTTTACCTCTGTTTAACACTGTTTAACTCTGTTTAACTCTGTTTAACACTGTTTGCCTCTGTTTAACACTGTTTGCCTCTGTTTAACACTGTTGGCCTCTGTTTAACACTGTTTGCCTCTGTTTAACACTGTTTGCCTCTGCTTAAAACTGTTTGCCTCTGTTTAAGTCAGTTTGCCTCTGTTTAAGTCTGTTTGCCTCTGTCAACTCCGTTTGCCTCTGTTTAAGTCTGTTTGCCTCTGTTTCAGTCTGTTTGCCTCTGTTTGCTTCTGTTTAAGTCTGTTTGCCTCTGTTTAAGTCTGTTCGCATCTGTTTCACTCTGTTTGCCTCTGTTTCACTCTGTTTGCCTCTGTTTCACTCCGTTTGCCTCTGTTTAACCCTGTTTACCGCTGTCTAACACTGTTTGCCTCTGTCTAACCCTGTTTGCCTCTGCTTAACACTGCTTAACCTGTGTTTCAGTCTGTCTGCCTCTGTTTCACTCTGTTTGCCTCTGTATGCCTCTGCCTGCCTCTGTTTGCCTCTGTTTGCCTCTGTTTGCCTTTGTTTGCCTCTGTCTGCCTCTGTTTGCCTCTGTTTAACACTGTTTGCCTCTGTTTAAGACTGTTTGCCTCTGTTTAACACTGTTTACCTCTGTTTGCCTCTGTTTACCTCTTTTTGCCTCTGTTTAACACTGTTTTATCTCTGTTTAACACTGTTTGCCTCTGTTTAACACTGTTTGCCTCTGCTTAACAGTGTTTGCCTCTGTTTAAGTCAGTTTGCCTCTGTTTATTCTGTTTGCCTCTGTCAACTGTGTTTGCCTCTGTTTAAGTCTGTTTAACTCTGTTTGCCTCTGTTTAACTCTGTTTGCCTCTGTTTAAGTCTGTTTGCCTCTGTTTAAGTCTGTTTGCATCTGTTAAAGTCTGTTTGCCTCTGTTTGCCTCTGCCTGCCTCTGCTTGCCTCTGTTTAACCCTGTTTGCCTCCGTTTGCCTCTGTTTAACCCTGTTTGCCTCTGTTTAAACGCTGTTTGCCTCTGATTAACACTGTTTGCCTCTGCTTAACATTGTTTGCCTCTGCTTAATACTGTTTGCCTCTGTTTAACACTGCTTAACTCTGTTTGCCTCTGTTTAAGTCTGTTTAAATCTGTTTGCCTCTGTTTAAGTCTGTGTAACTCTGTTTGCCTCTGTTTAAGTCTGTTTGCCTCTGTTTAATTCTGTTTAACTCTGTTTGCCTCTGTTTAAGTCTGTTTAAATCTGTTTGCCTCTGTTTAAGTCTGTTTGCCTCTCTTTAAGTCTGTTTAACTCTGTTTAAGTCTGTTTGCCTCTGTTTAAGTCTGTTTTATCTGTTTGCCTCTGTTTAGATCTGTTTAACTCTATTTGCCTCAGTTTGCCTCTGTTTAAGTCTGTTTGCCTCTGTTTACGTCTGTTTGCATCTGTTTAACTCTGTTTGCCTCTGTTTAAGTCTGTTTTACTCTGTTTGCCTCTGTTTAAGTCTGTTTAACTCTGCTTGCCTCTGTTTGCCTCTGTTTAAGCCTGTTTGCCTCTGTTTCACTCCGTTTGCCTCTGTTTAACCCTGTTTGCCTCTGTTTAAACCAGTTTGCCTCTGCTTAACACTGCGTAACCTCTGTTTCAGTCTGTCTGCCTCTGTTTCACTCTGTTTGCCTCTGTTTCACTCTGTTTGCCTCTGTTTAAGTCTGTTTGCCTCTGTTTAAGTCTGTTTGCATCTGTTAAAGTCTGTTTGCCTCTGTTTGCCTCTGCCTGCCTC
>JANJGN010002983.1:0-53780 GCA_026770705.1 Isurus oxyrinchus
CCCTGTTTGGGTTGCCGAGTTCTCTGTTTGGGCACAAAGTTCCCCTGTTTGGGTACTGAGTTCCCTGTTTGGGTGCTGACTTCCCTGTTTGAGTGCAGAATACCCTGTTTGGGTGCTGAGTATGCTATTTGGGTGCTGAGTTCCCTGTTTGGGCACTGAATTCCCTGTTTGGGTGCTGAGGACCCTGTTTGGGTGCAGGGGTACGCTGTTTGGGTGCTGAGTTCCCTGTTTGGGCACTGACTTTCCTATTTGGGTGCTGAGTTCCCTGTTTGTGTGCTGAGTTCCCTGTGTGGGGTGCTGAGTACCCTGTTTTGGGTGCTGAGTTCCCTGTTTGAGTGGTGCCTTTTATGTTGGGTGCTGAGTACACTGTTTGGGTGCCGACTACCCTGTTTGGGTGCCGGGTTCCCTGTTTGGTTGCCGAGTTTTCTAGTTGGGCACTGAGTTCCCTGTTTGGGTGCTGAGTACCCTGTTTGGGTGCTGAGTTCCCTGTTTGGGAGATGCGTGCCCTGTTTGGGTGCTGAGTAACCTGTTTGGGTGCTGAGTTCTCTGTTTGGGCACTGAGTTCCCTGTTTGGTGCTGAGTACACTGTTTTGGGTGCTGAGTTCCCTGTTTGGCTGCTGAGAACTCTTTCTGGGTGCTGAGTACCCTGTCTGGGTGCTGAGTTTCCTGTGTTGGGTGCTGAGGTCCCTGTTTGGGTGCTTAGTAGCCTGTTTGGGTGCTGAGTTCCCTGTTTGGGTGCTGAGCTCCCTGTTTGGGTGCTGAGTTCCCTGTTTGGGCACTGAGTTCCCTGTTTGGGGCACTGAGTTCCAATTTTGGGTGCTGAGTACCCTGTTTAGGTGCCGGGTTCACTTTTTGGGTGCTGAGTTCCCTGTTTGGGCACGGACTTTCCTGTTTGGGTGCTGAATACCGTGTTTGGGTGCTGATTTGCCTGTTTGGGGCGCTGAGTTCACTGTGTGGGTGCTGAGTACCCCTGTTTGGGGTGCTGAGTTCCCTGTTTGGGTGCTCGCGTTTTATGTTTGGGTGCTGAGTTTCCTGTGTGGGTGCTGAGTTCACTGTGTGGGGTGCTGAGTACCCTGTTTGGGTGCTGAGTTCCTTGTTTGGGTGCTGCGTTTTATGTTTGGGTGCTGAGTACCATGTTTGTGTGCTGGGATTCCCCTGTTTGGTTGCCGAGTTCTCTGTTTGGGCCCTGAGTTCCCTGTTTGGGGTGCTGAGTACCCCTGTTTGGGTGATGAGTTCCCTGTGTGGGTGGCTGAGTACCCAGTTTGGGTGTTGAGTTCCCTGTTTGGGTGCTGCATTCCCTGTTTGGGTGCTGAGTACCCTGTTTGGGTGCTGAGTACGACTGTTTGGGTGCTGAGTTCCCTGTTTGGGGCACTGAGTTCCCTGTTTGGGTGCTGAGTACCCTGTTTGGGTGCTGAGTTCCCTCTGTGGGTGCTGAGTTCCTCTGTGGGTGCTGAGTACCCTGTTTGGGTGCTGAGTTCCCTCTGTGGGTGCTGAGTACCCTGTTTGGGTGCCGAGTTCCCTGTTTGGGTGTCGAGTTCCCTGTTTGGGTGCCGAGTTCCCTGTTTGGGGTGCTGAGAACTCTTTCTGGGTGCTGAGTACTCCTGTCTGGGTGCTGAGTACTGTGCTTGGGTGCTGAGAACGCTATTTTGGGCCACTGAGTTTCCTGTTTGGGGTGCTGAGTTCCCTGTTTGGGAACTGAGTTCCCTGTTTGGGTGCTGAGTAGTCTGTTTGGGTGCTGAGTACCCTGTTTGGATGCTGAGTACGCTGTTTGGGTGCTGAGTACACTGTTTGGGTGCTGAGTTCTCTGTTTGGGGACTGAGTTCCCTGTTTGGGTGCTGAGTTCTCTGTTTGAGTACTGAGTACCATATTTGGGTGCTGAGTACCCTGTTTGGGTGCTGAGTTCCCTGTGTGGGTGCTGAGTACCCTGTTTGGGGTGCTGAGTTCCCTGTTTGGGAGATGCGTTCCCTGTTTGGGTGCTGAGTACGCTGTTTGGGTGCTGAGTTCCCTGTTTGGGTGCTGAGTACCCTGTTTGGATGCTGAGTTCCCTCTGTGGGTGCTGAGTTCCCTGTTTGCGTGCAGAGTTCCCCTGTTTGGCTGCTGAGAACTCTTTCCTGGGTGCTGAGTACCCTGTCTGGGTGCTGAGTACTATGTGTGGGTGCTGAGTACCCTATTTGGGCACTGAGTTTCCTGTTTGGGTGCTGAGGTCCCTGTTTGGGCACTGAGTTCCCTGTTTGGGCGCTGAGTTCCCTGTCTGGGTGCTTAGTAGCCTGTTTGGGTGCTGAGTACACTGTTTGGGTGCTGCGTTCCCTGTTTGGGTGCTGAGTATGCTGTTTGGGGCGCTGAGTTCCCTGTCTGGGTGCTTAGTACCCCTGTTTGGGTGCTGAGTTCCCTGTTTGGGTGCTGCGTTTTATGTTTGGGTGCTGAGTACCCATGTTTGGGTGCTGGATTCCCTCTTTGGTTGCCGAGTTCTCTGTTTGGGCACTGAGTTCCCTGTTTGGGTGCTGAGTACCCTGTTTGGGTGATGAGTTCCCTGTGTGGGTGCTGAGTACCCCAGTTTGGGGTGCTGAGTTCCCTGTTTGGGTGCTGCATTCCTGTTTGGGTGCTGAGTTCCCTGTGTGGGTGCTGAGTTCCCTGTGTGGGTGCTGAGTACCCTGTTTGGGTGCTGAGTTCCCTGTTTGGGTGCTGCGTTTTATGTTTGGGTGCTGAGTACCCTGTTTGGGTGCTGGATTCCCTGTTTGGTTGCCGAGTTCTCTGTTTGGGCACAAAGTTCCCTGTTTGGGTACTGAGTTCCCTGTTTGGGTGCTGACTTCCCTGTTTGAGTGCAGAATACCCTGTTTGGGTGCTGAGTATGCTATTTGGGTGCTGAGTTCCCTGTTTGGGCACTGAATTCCCTGTTTGGGTGCTGAGGACCCTGTTTGGGTGCAGGGTACGCTGTTTGGGTGCTGAGTTCCCTGTTTGGGCACTGACTTTCCTATTTGGGTGCTGAGTTCCCTGTTTGTGTGCTGAGTTCCCTGTGTGGGTGCTGAGTACCCTGTTTGGGTGCTGAGTTCCCTGTTTGAGTGGTGCCTTTTATGTTGGGTGCTGAGTACACTGTTTGGGTGCCGACTACCCTGTTTGGGTGCCGGGTTCCCTGTTTGGTTGCCGAGTTTTCTAGTTGGGCACTGAGTTCCCTGTTTGGGTGCTGAGTACCCTGTTTGGGTGCTGAGTTCCCTGTTTGGGAGATGCGTGCCCTGTTTGGGTGCTGAGTAACCTGTTTGGGTGCTGAGTTCTCTGTTTGGGCACTGAGTTCCCTGTTTGGTGCTGAGTACACTGTTTGGGTGCTGAGTTCCCTGTTTGGCTGCTGAGAACTCTTTCTGGGTGCTGAGTACCCTGTCTGGGTGCTGAGTTTCCTGTTTGGGTGCTGAGGTCCCTGTTTGGGTGCTTAGTAGCCTGTTTGGGTGCTGAGTTCCCTGTTTGGGTGCTGAGCTCCCTGTTTGGGTGCTGAGTTCCCTGTTTGGGCACTGAGTTCCCTGTTTGGGCACTGAGTTCCAATTTTGGGTGCTGAGTACCCTGTTTAGGTGCCGGGTTCACTTTTTGGGTGCTGAGTTCCCTGTTTGGGCACGGACTTTCCTGTTTGGGTGCTGAATACCGTGTTTGGGTGCTGATTTGCCTGTTTGGGCGCTGAGTTCACTGTGTGGGTGCTGAGTACCCTGTTTGGGTGCTGAGTTCCCTGTTTGGGTGCTGCGTTTTATGTTTGGGTGCTGAGTTTCCTGTGTGGGTGTTGAGTTCCCTGTTTGGGTGCTGCATTCCCTGTTTGGGTGCTGAGTACCCTGTTTGGGTGCTGAGTACGCTGTTTGGGTGCTGAGTTCCCTGTTTGGGCACTGAGTTCCCTGTTTGGGTGCTGAGTACCCTGTTTGGGTGCTGAGTTCCCTCTGTGGGTGCTGAGTTTCCTCTGTGGGTGCTGAGTACCCCTGTTTGGGTGCTGAGTTCCCTCTGTGGGTGCTGAGTACCCTGTTTGGGGTGCCGAGTTCCCTGTTTGGGTATCGAGTTCCCTGTTTGGGTGCCGAGTTCCCTGTTTGGGTGCTGAGAACTCTTTCTGGGTGCTGAGTACCCTGTCTGGGTGCTGAGTACTGTGCTTGGGTGCTGAGAACGCTATTTGGGCACTGAGTTTCCTGTTTGGGTGCTGAGTTCCCTGTTTGGGAACTGAGTTCCCTGTTTGGGTGCTGAGTAGTCTGTTTTGGGTGCTGAGTACCCTGTTTGGATGCTGAGTACGCTGTTTGGGTGCTGAGTACACTGTTTGGGTGCTGAGTTCTCTGTTTGGGGACTGAGTTCCCTGTTTGGGTGCTGAGTTCTCTGTTTGAGTACTGAGTACCATATTTGGGTGCTGAGTACCCTGTTTGGGTGCTGAGTTCCCTGTGTGGGTGCTGAGTACCCTGTTTGGGTGCTGAGTTCCCCTGTTTGGGAGATGCGTTCCCTGTTTGGGTGCTGAGTACGCTGTTTGGGTGCTGAGTTCCCTGTTTGGGTGCTGAGTACCCTGTTTGGATGCTGAGTTCCCTCTGTGGGTGCTGAGTTCCCTGTTTGCGTGCAGAGTTCCCTGTTTGGCTGCTGAGAACTCTTTCTGGGTGCTGAGTACCCTGTCTGGGTGCTGAGTACTATGTGTGGGTGCTGAGTACCCTATTTGGGCACTGAGTTTCCTGTTTGGGTGCTGAGGTCCCTGTTTGGGCACTGAGTTCCCTGTTTGGGCGCTGAGTTCCCTGTCTGGGTGCTTAGTAGCCTGTTTGGGTGCTGAGTACACTGTTTGGGTGCTGCGTTCCCTGTTTGGGTGCTGAGTATGCTGTTTGGGCGCTGAGTTCCCTGTCTGGGTGCTTAGTAGCCTGTTTGGGTGCTGGGTACACTGTTTGGGTGCTGCGTTTCCCTGTTTGGGTGCTGAGCTCCCTGTTTGGGTGCTGAATTCTCTGTTTGGGTGCTGAGTACCCTGTTTGCGTGCCGCGTTCCATGTTTGGGTGCCGAGGACCCTGTTTGGGTGCTGAGTACGCTGTTTTGGTGCTGAGTTCCCTGTTTGGGCACTGAGTTCCAATTTTGGGTGCTGAGTACCCTGTTTGGGTGCCGGGTTCACTTTTTGGGTGCTGAGTTCCCTGTTTGGGCACGGACTTTCCTGTTTGGGTGCTGAGTAACCTGTTTGGGTGCTGAGTTCCCTGTTTGAGTGCTGCGTTTTATGTTTGGGTGCTGAGTACCCTGTTTGGGTGCTGAGTACCCTGTTTGGGTGCCGGGTTCCCTGTTTGGGTGGTCGATTTCCCTGTTTGGGTGCCGAGTTCCCTGTTTGGTGCTGAGAACTCTTTCTGGGTGCTGAGTACCCTGTCTGGGTGCTGAGTACTGTGTTTGGGTGCTGAGTACGCTATTTGGGCACTGAGTTTCCTGTTTGGGTGCTGAGTACACTGTTTGGGTGCTGAGTTCCCTCTCTGGGTGCTGAGTTCCCTCTGTGGGTGCTGAGTACCCTGTTTGGGTGCTGAGTTCCCTCTGTGGGTGCTGAGTTCCCTGTTTGGGGTGCCGAGTTCCCTGTTCGGGTGTCGATTTCCCTGTTTGGGTGCCGAGTTCCCTGTTTGGGTGCTGAGAACTCTTTCTGGGTGCTGAGTACCCTGTCTGGGTGCTGAGTACTGTGTTTGGGTGCTGAGTACGCTATTTGGGCACTGAGTTTCCTGTTTGGGTGCTGAGGTCCCTGTTTGGGAACTGAGTTCCCTGTTTGGGTGCTGAGTAGTCTGTTTGGGTGCTGAGTACCGTGTTTGGATGCTGAGTACGCTGTTTGGGTGCTGAGTACACTGTTTGGGTGCTGAGTTCTCTGTTTGCGTGCTGAGTACCCTGTTTGGGGTGCTGAGTACCCTGTTTGGGTGCTGAGTTCCCTGTTTGGGTGCTGAGTTCTCTGTTTGGGTGATGAGTACCCTGTTTGGGTACTGAGTTCCCTGTTTGGGTGCTGTGTTCCCTGTTTGAGTACTGAGTACCCTATTTGGGTGCTGAGTACCCTGTTTGGGTGCTGAGTTCCCCTGTGTGGGTGCTGAGTACGCTGTTTGGGTGCTGAGTAACCTGTTTGGGTGCTGAGTACGCTGTTTGGGTGCTGAGTACGCTGTTTGGGTGCTGAGTACGCCTGTTTGGGCACTGAGTTCCCTGTTTGGTGCTGAGTACACTGTTTGGGTGCTGAGTTCCCTCTGTGGGTGCTGAGTTCCCTGTTTGCGTGCCGAGTTCCCTGTTTGGCTGCTGAGAACTCTTCTGGGTGCTGAGTATCCTGTCTGTGTGCTGAGTACTATGTTTGGGTGCTGAGTACCCTATTTTGGCACTGAGTTTCCTGTTTGGGTGCTGAGGTCCCTGTTTGGGCTCTGAGTTCCCTGTTTGGGTGCTTAGTACGCTGTTTGGGTGCTGAGTTCCCTGTTTGGGTGCTGAGTATGCTGTTTGGGTGCTGAGTACACTGTTTGGGTGCTGAGCTCCCTGTTTGGGTGCTGAATTCTCTGTTTGGGTGCTGAGTACCCTGTTTGCGTGCCGCGTTCCATGTTTGGGTGCCGAGGACACTGTTTGGGTGCTGAGTAAGCTGTTTGGGTGCTGAGTTCCCTGTTTGGGCACTGAGTTCCAATTTTGGGTGCTGAGTACCCTGTTTGGGTGCCGGGTTCACTTTTTGGGTGCTGAGTTCCCTGTTTGGGCACTGACTTTCCTGTTTGGGTGCTGAATACCGTGTTTGGGTGCTGATTTGCCTGTTTGGGTGCTGAGTACCCTGTTTGGGTGCTGAGTTCCCTATTTGGGTGCTGCATTCACTGTTTGAGTGCTGAGTAGCCCTGTTTGGGTGCTGAGTACGCTGTTTGGGTGCTGAGTTCCCTGCTTGGGCACTGAGTTCCCTGTTTGGGTGCTGAGTACCCTGTTTGGGTGCTGAGTTTCCTGTGTGGGTGCTGAGTTCCCTGTGTGGGTGCTGAGTACCCTGTTTGGGTGCTGCATTCCCTGTTTGGGTGCTGAGTACCCTGATTGGGTGCTGAGTAGCCTGTTTGGGTGCTGAGTCCGCTGTTTGGGTGCTGAGTTCCCTGTTTGGGTGCTGAGTACCCTGTTTGGGTGCTGCGTTTCCTGTGTGGGTGCTGCGTTTTAATGTTTGGGTGCTGAGTACCCTGTTTGGGTGCTGGATTCCCTGTTTGGTTGCCGAGTTCTCTGTTTGGGCACAAAGTTCCCTGTTTGGGTACTGAGTTCCCTGTTTGGGTGCTGACTTCCCTGTTTGAGTGCAGAATACCCTGTTTGGGTGCTGAGTATGCTATTTGGGTGCTGAGTTCCCTGTTTGGGCACTGAATTCCCTGTTTGGGTGCTGAGGACCCTGTTTGGGGTGCAGGGTACGCTGTTTGGGTGCTGAGTTCCCTGTTTGGGCACTGACTTTCCTATTTGGGTGCTGAGTTCCCTGTTTGTGTGCTGAGTTCCCTGTGTGGGTGCTGAGTACCCTGTTTGGGTGCTGAGTTTCCCTGTTTGAGTGGTGCCTTTTATGTTGGGTGCTGAGTACACTGTTTGGGTGCCGACTACCCTGTTTGGGTGCCGGGTTCCCTGTTTGGTTGCCGAGTTTTCTAGTTGGGCACTGAGTTCCCTGTTTGGGTGCTGAGTACCCTGTTTGGGTGCTGAGTTCCCTGTTTGGGAGATGCGTGCCCTGTTTGGGTGCTGAGTAACCTGTTTGGGTGCTGAGTTCTCTGTTTGGGCACTGAGTTCCCTGTTTGGTGCTGAGTACACTGTTTGGGTGCTGAGTTCCCTGTTTGGCTGCTGAGAACTCTTTCTGGGTGCTGAGTACCCTGTCTGGGTGCTGAGTTTTCCTGTTTGGGCGCTGAGGTCCCTGTTTGGGTGCTTAGTAGCCTGTTTGGGTGCTGAGTTTCCCTGTTTGGGTGCTGAGCTCCCTGTTTGGGTGCTGAGTTCCCTGTTTGGGCACTGAGTTCCCTGTTTGGGCACTGAGTTCCAATTTTGGGTGCTGAGTACCCTGTTTGGGTGCCCGGGTTCACTTTTTGGGTGCTGAGTTCCCTGTTTGGGCACGGACTTTCCTGTTTGGGTGCTGAATACCGTGTTTGGGTGCTGATTTGCCTGTTTGGGCGCTGAGTTCACTGTGTGGGTGCTGAGTACCCTGTTTGGGTGCTGAGTTCCCTGTTTGGGTGCTGCGTTTTATGTTTGGGTGCTGAGTTTCCTGTGTGGGTGCTGAGTTCACTGTGTGGGTGCTGAGTACCCTGTTTGGGTGCTGAGTTCCTTGTTTGGGTGCTGCGTTTTATGTTTGGGTGCTGAGTACCATGTTTGTGTGCTGGATTCCCTGTTTGGTTGCCGAGTTCTCTGTTTGGGCACTGAGTTCCCTGTTTGGGTGCTGAGTACCCTGTTTGGGTGATGAGTTCCCTGTGTGGGTGCTGAGTACCCAGTTTGGGTGTTGAGTTCCCTGTTTGGGTGCTGCATTCCCTGTTTGGGTGCTGAGTACCCTGTTTGGGTGCTGAGTACGCTGTTTGGGTGCTGAGTTCCCTGTTTGGGCACTGAGTTCCCTGTTTGGGTGCTGAGTACCCTGTTTGGGTGCTGAGTTCCCTCTGTGGGTGCTGAGTTTCCTCTGTGGGTGCTGAGTACCCTGTTTGGGTGCTGAGTTCCCTCTGTGGGTGCTGAGTTCCCTGTTTGGGTGCCGAGTTCCCTGTTTGGGTGTCGAGTTCCCTGTTTGGGTGCCGAGTTCCCTGTTTGGGTGCTGAGAACTCTTTCTGGGTGCTGAGTACCCTGTCTGGGTGCTGAGTACTGTGCTTGGGTGCTGAGTACGCTATTTGGGCACTGAGTTTCCTGTTTGGGTGCTGAGTTCCCTGTTTGGGAACTGAGTTCCCTGTTTGGGTGCTGAGTAGTCTGTTTGGGTGCTGAGTACCCTGTTTGGATGCTGAGTACGCTGTTTGGGTGCTGAGTACACTGTTTGGGTGCTGAGTTCTCTGTTTGGGGGACTGAGTTCCCTGTTTGGGTGCTGAGTTCTCTGTTTGAGTACTGAGTACCATATTTGGGTGCTGAGTACCCTGTTTGGGTGCTGAGTTTCCCTGTGTGGGTGCTGAGTAACCTGTTTGGGTGCTGAGTTCCCTGTTTGGGAGATGCGTTCCCTGTTTGGGTGCTGAGTATGCTGTTTGGGTGCTGAGTTCCCTGTTTGGGTGCTGGAGTACCCTGTTTGGATGCTGAGTTCCCTCTGTGGGTGCTGAGTTCCCTGTTTGCGTGCAGAGTTCCCTGTTTGGCTGCTGAGAACTCTTCTGGGTGCTGAGTACCCTGTCTGGGTGCTGAGTACTATGTGTGGGTGCTGAGTACCCTATTTGGGCACTGAGTTTCCTGTTTGGGTGCTGAGGTCCCTGTTTGGGCACTGAGTTCCCTGTTTGGGCGCTGAGTTCCCTGTCTGGGTGCTTAGTAGCCTGTTTGGTGCTGAGTACACTGTTTGGGTGCTGCGTTCCCTGTTTGGGTGCTGAGTATGCTGTTTGGGCGCTGAGATCCCTGTCTGGGTGCTTAGTAGCCTGTTTGGGTGCTGGGTACACTGTTTGGGTGCTGCGTTCCCTGTTTGGGTGCTGAGCTCCCTGTTTGGGTGCTGAATTCTCTGTTTGGGTGCTGAGTACCCTGTTTGCGTGCCGCGTTCCATGTTTGGGTGCCGAGGACCCTGTTTGGGTGCTGAGTACGCTGTTTTGGTGCTGAGTTCCCTGTTTGGGCACTGAGTTCCAATTTTGGGTGCTGAGTACCCTGTTTGGGTGCCGGGTTCACTTTTTGGGTGCTGAGTTCCCTGTTTGGGCACGGACTTTCCTGTTTGGGTGCTGAGTAACCTGTTTGGGTGCTGAGTTCCCTGTTTGAGTGCTGCGTTTTATGTTTGGGTGCTGAGTACCCTGTTTGGGTGCTGAGTACCCTGTTTGGGTGCCGGGTTCCCTGTTTGGGTGTCGATTTCCCTGTTTGGGTGCCGAGTTCCCTGTTTGGGTGCTGAGAACTCTTTCTGGGTGCTGAGTACCCTGTCTGGGTGCTGAGTACTGTGTTTGGGTGCTGAGTACGCTATTTGGGCACTGAGTTTCCTGTTTGGGTGCTGAGTACACTGTTTGGGTGCTGAGTTCCCTCTGTGGGTGCTGAGTTCCCTCTGTGGGTGCTGAGTACCCTGTTTGGGTGCTGAGTTCCCTCTGTGGGTGCTGAGTTCCCTGTTTGGGTGCCGAGTTCCCTGTTCGGGTGTCGATTTCCCTGTTTGGGTGCCGAGTTCCCTGTTTGGGTGCTGAGAACTCTTTCTGGGTGCTGAGTACCCTGTCTGGGTGCTGAGTACTGTGTTTGGGTGCTGAGTACGCTATTTGGGCACTGAGTTTCCTGTTTGGGTGCTGAGGTCCTGTTTGGGAACTGAGTTCCCTGTTTGGGTGCTGAGTAGTCTGTTTGGGTGCTGAGTACCGTGTTTGGATGCTGAGTACGCTGTTTGGGTGCTGAGTACACTGTTTGGGTGCTGAGTTCTCTGTTTGCGTGCTGAGTACCCTGTTTGGGTGCTGAGTACCCTGTTTGGGTGCTGAGTTCCCTGTTTGGGTGCTGAGTTCTCTGTTTGGGTGATGAGTACCCTGTTTGGGTACTGAGTTCCCTGTTTGGGTGCTGTGTTCCCTGTTTGAGTACTGAGTACCCTATTTGGGTGCTGAGTACCCTGTTTGGGTGCTGAGTTCCCTGTGTGGGTGCTGAGTACGCTGTTTGGGTGCTGAGTAACCTGTTTGGGTGCTGAGTACGCTGTTTGGGTGCTGAGTACGCTGTTTGGGTGCTGAGTACGCTGTTTGGGCACTGAGTTCCCTGTTTGGTGCTGAGTACACTGTTTGGGTGCTGAGTTCCCTCTGTGGGTGCTGAGTTCCCTGTTTGCGTGCCGAGTTCCCTGTTTGGCTGCTGAGAACTCTTTCTGGGTGCTGAGTATCCTGTCTGTGTGCTGAGTACTATGTTTGGTGCTGAGTACCCTATTTTGGCACTGAGTTTCCTGTTTGGGTGCTGAGGTCCCTGTTTGGGCTCTGAGTTCCCTGTTTGGGTGCTTAGTACGCTGTTTGGGGTGCTGAGTTCCCTGTTTGGGTGCTGAGTATGCTGTTTGGGTGCTGAGTACACTGTTTGGGTGCTGAGCTCCCTGTTTTGGGTGCTGAATTCTCTGTTTGGGTGCTGAGTACCCTGTTTGCGTGCCGCGTTCCATGTTTGGGTGCCGAGGACACTGTTTGGGTGCTGAGTAAGCTGTTTGGGTGCTGAGTTCCCTGTTTGGGCACTGAGTTCCAATTTTGGGTGCTGAGTACCCTGTTTGGGTGCCGGGTTCACTTTTTGGGTGCTGAGTTCCCTGTTTGGGCACTGACTTTCCTGTTTGGGTGCTGAATACCGTGTTTGGGTGCTGATTTGCCTGTTTGGGTGCTGAGTACCCTGTTTGGGTGCTGAGTTCCCTATTTGGGTGCTGCATTCCCTGTTTGGGTGCTGAGTAGCCTGTTTGGGTGCTGAGTACGCTGTTTGGGTGCTGAGTTCCCTGCTTGGGCACTGAGTTCCCTGTTTGGGTGCTGAGTACCCTGTTTGGGTGCTGAGTTTCCTGTGTGGGGTGCTGAGTTCCCTGTGTGGGTGCTGAGTACCCTGTTTGGGTGCTGCATTCCCTGTTTGGGTGCTGAGTACCCTGATTGGGTGCTGAGTAGCCTGTTTGGGTGCTGAGTCCGCTGTTTGGGTGCTGAGTTCCCTGTTTGGGTGCTGAGTACCCTGTTTGGGTACTGAGTTTCCTGTGTGGGTGCTGAGTTCCCTGTGTGGGTGCTGAGTACCCTGTTTGGGTGCTGAGTTTCCTGTGTGGGTGCTGAGTTCCCTGTGTGGGTGCTGAGTACCCTGTTTGGGTGCTGAGTTCCCTGTTTGGGTGCTGCGTTTTATGTTTGTGTGCTGAGTACCATGTTTGGGTGCTGGATTCCCTGTTTGATTGCCGAGTTCTCTGTTTGGGCACTGAGTTCCCTGTTTGGGTGCTGAGTACCCTGTTTGGATGATGAGTTCCCTGTGTGTGTGCTGATTACCCAGTTTGTGTGCTGAGTTCCCTGTTTGGGTGCTGCATTCCCTGTTTGGGTGCTGAGTACCCTGTTTGGGTGCTGAGTAGCCTGTTTGGGTGCTGAGTACGCTGTTTGGGTGCTGAGTTCACTGTTTGGGCACTGAGTTCCCTGTTTGGGTGCTGAGTACCCTGTTTGGGTGCTGAGTTCCCTCTGTGGGTGCTGAGTTCCCTCTGTGGGTGCTGAGTACCCTGTTTGGGTGCTGGGTTCCCTCTGTGGGTGCTGAGTTCCCTG
Organism: Isurus oxyrinchus; assembly: GCA_026770705.1. Classification (NCBI taxonomy): domain Eukaryota; kingdom Metazoa; phylum Chordata; class Chondrichthyes; order Lamniformes; family Lamnidae; genus Isurus; species Isurus oxyrinchus. The sequence goes on from JANJGN010002983.1 coordinate 12,246, forward strand.
TTTGGGTGTCGAGTTCCCTGTTTGGGTGCCGAGTTCCCTGTTTGGGTGCTGAGAACTCTTTCTGGGTGCTGAGTACCCTGTCTGGGTGCTGAGTACTGTGTTTGGGTGCTGAGTACGCTATTTGGGCACTGAGTTTCCTGTTTGGGTGCTGAGTTCCCTGTTTGGGAACTGAGTTCCCTGTTTGGGTGCTGAGTAGTCTGTTTGGGTGCTGAGTACCCTGTTTGGATGCTGAGTACGCTGTTTGGGTGCTGAGTACACTGTTTGTGTGCTGAGTTCTCTGTGTGCTGAGTTCTCTGTTTGGGTGCTGAATTCCCTGTTTGGGTGCTGAGTTCTCTGTTTGGGTGATGAGTACCCTGTTTGGGTACTGAGTTCCCTGTTTGGGTGCTGTGTTCCCTGTTTGAGTACTGAGTACCCTATTTGGATGCTGAGTACCCTGTTTGGGTGCTGATATCCCTGCTTGGGTGCTGAGTACACAGTTTGGGTGCTGCGTTCCCTGTTTGGGTGCTGAGCTCCCTGTTTGGGTGCTGAGTTCTCTGTTTGGGAGCTGAGTACCCTGTTTGCATGCCGAGTTCCATGTTTGGATGCCGAGGACACTCTTTGGGTGCTGAGTATGCTATTTGGGTGCTGAGTTCCCTGTTTGGGCACTGAATTCCCTGTTTGGGTGCTGAGTACCCTGTTTGGGTGCCGGGTACGCTGTTTGGGTGCTGAGTTCCCTGTTTGGGCACTGAGTTTCCTATTTGTGTGCTGAGTTCCCTGTTTGGGTGCTGAGTTCCCTGTGTGGGTGCTGAGTACCCTGTTTGGGTGTCGAGTACACTGTTTGTGTGCCGGGTTCCCTGTTTGGTTGCCGAGTTTCCTAGTTGGGCACTGAGTTCCCTGTTTGGGTGCTGAGTTCCCTTTTTGGGTGCTGAGTACCCTGTCTGGGTGCTGAGTTCCCTGTGTGGGTGCTGAGTACCCTGTTTGGGTGCTGAGTTCCCTGTTTGGGAGATGCGTTCCCTGTTTGAGTGCTGAGTACCCTGTTTGGGTGCTGAGTACACTGTTTGGGTGCTGAGATCCCTCTGTGGGTGCTGAGTTCCCTGTTTGGGTGCCGAGTTCCCTGTTTGGCTGCTGAGAACTCTTTCTGGGTGCTGAGTACGCTGTCTGGGTACTATGTGTGGGTGCTGAGTACCCTATTTGGGCACTGAGTTTCCTGTTTGGGTGCTGAGGTCCCTGTTTGGGCACTGAGTTCCCTGTTTGGGCGCTGAGTTCCCTGTTTGGGTGCTTAGTAGCCTGTTTGGGTGCTGAGTACACTGTTTGGGCGCTGAGCTCCCTGTTTGGGTGCTGAGTTCTCTGTTTGGGTGCTGAGTACCCTGTTTGCGTACCGAGTTCCATGTTTGGGTGCCGAGGACCCTGTTTGGGTGCTGCGTTCCCTGTTTGGGCACTGAGTTCCCTCTTTGGGCACTGAGTTCCCTGTTTGGGTGCTGAGTACACTGTTTGGGTGCCGTGTTCACTTTTTGGGTGCTGAGTTCCCTGTTTGGGCACTGACTTTCCTGTTTGGGTGCTGAATACCGTGTTTGGGTGCTGAGTTGCTGTGTGGGTGCTTAGTACCCTGTTTGGGTGCTGAGTACCCTGTTTGAGTGCTGCGTTTAAATGTTTGGGTGCTGAGTACCCTGTTTGGGTGCTGAGTTCCCTGTTTGGGGCACTGAGTTCCCTGTTTGGGCACTGAGTTCCCTGTTTGGGTGCTGAGTAACCTGTTTGGGTGCCAGGTACGCTGTTTGGGTGCTGAGTTCCCTGTTTGGGCACTGAGTTTCCTCTGTGGGTGCTGAGTACCCTGTTTGGGTGCTGAGTTCCCTCTGTGGGTGCTGAGTTCCCTGTTTGGGTGCCGAGTTCCCTGTTTGGGTGTCGAGTTCCCTGTTTGGGTGCCGAGTTCCCTGTTTGGGTGCTGAGAACTCTTTCTGGGTGCTGAGTACCCTGTCTGGGTGCTGAGTACTGTGCTTGGGTGCTGAGTACGCTATTTGGGCACTGAGTTTCCCTGTTTGGGTGCTGAGTTCCCTGTTTGGGAACTGAGTTCCCTGTTTGGGTGCTGAGTAGTCTGTTTGGGTGCTGAGTACCCTGTTTGGATGCTGAGTACGCTGTTTGGGTGCTGAGTACACTGTTTGGGTGCTGAGTTCTCTGTTTGGGGACTGAGTTCCCTGTTTGGGGTGCTGAGTTCTCTGTTTGAGTACTGAGTACCATATTTGGGTGCTGAGTACCCTGTTTGGGTGCTGAGTTCCCTGTGTGGGTGCTGAGTAACCTGTTTGGGTGCTGAGTTCCCTGTTTGGGAGATGCGTTCCCTGTTTGGGTGCTGAGTACGCTGTTTGGGTGCTGAGTTCCCTGTTTGGGTGCTGAGTACCCTGTTTGGATGCTGAGTTCCCTCTGTGGGTGCTGAGTTCCCTGTTTGCGTGCAGAGTTCCCTGTTTGGCTGCTGAGAACTCTTTCTGGGTGCTGAGTACCCTGTCTGGGTGCTGAGTACTATGTGTGGGTGCTGAGTACCCTATTTGGGCACTGAGTTTCCTGTTTGGGTGCTGAGGTCCCTGTTTGGGCACTGAGTTCCCTGTTTGGGCGCTGAGTTCCCTGTCTGGGTGCTTAGTAGCCTGTTTGGGTGCTGAGTACACTGTTTGGGTGCTGCGTTCCCTGTTTGGGTGCTGAGTATGCTGTTTGGGCGCTGAGATCCCTGTCTGGGTGCTTAGTAGCCTGTTTGGGTGCTGGGTACACTGTTTGGGTGCTGCGTTCCCTGTTTGGGTGCTGAGCTCCCTGTTTGGGTGCTGAAATTCTCTGTTTGGGTGCTGAGTACCCTGTTTGCGTGCCGCGTTCCATGTTTGGGTGCCGAGGACCCTGTTTGGGTGCTGAGTACGCTGTTTTGGTGCTGAGTTCCCTGTTTGGGCACTGAGTTCCAATTTTGGGTGCTGAGTACCCTGTTTGGGTGCCGGGTTCACTTTTTGGGTGCTGAGTTCCCTGTTTGGGGCACGGACTTTCCTGTTTGGGTGCTGAGTAACCTGTTTGGGTGCTGAGTTCCCTGTTTGAGTGCTGCGTTTTATGTTTGGGTGCTGAGTACCCTGTTTGGGTGCTGAGTACCCTGTTTGGGTGCCGGGTTCCCTGTTTGGGTGTCGATTTCCCTGTTTGGGTGCCGAGTTCCCTGTTTGGGTGCTGAGAACTCTTTCTGGGTGCTGAGTACCCTGTCTGGGTGCTGAGTACTGTGTTTGGGTGCTGAGTACGCTATTTGGGCACTGAGTTTCCTGTTTGGGGTGCTGAGTACACTGTTTGGGTGCTGAGTTCCCTCTGTGGGTGCTGAGTTCCCTCTGTGGGTGCTGAGTACCCTGTTTGGGTGCTGAGTTCCCTCTGTGGGTGCTGAGTTCCCTGTTTGGGTGCCGAGTTCCCTGTTCGGGTGTCGATTTCCCTGTTTGGGTGCCGAGTTCCCTGTTTGGGTGCTGAGAACTCTTTCTGGGTGCTGAGTACACTGTCTGGGTGCTGAGTACTGTGTTTGGGTGCTGAGTACGCTATTTGGGCACTGAGTTTCCTGTTTGGGTGCTGAGGTCCCTGTTTGGGAACTGAGTTCCCTGTTTGGGTGCTGAGTAGTCTGTTTGGGTGCTGAGTACCGTGTTTGGATGCTGAGTACGCTGTTTGGGTGCTGAGTACACTGTTTGGGTGCTGAGTTCTCTGTTTGCGTGCTGAGTACCCTGTTTGGGTGCTGAGTACCCTGTTTGGGTGCTGAGTTCCCTGTTTGGGTGCTGAGTTCTCTGTTTGGGTGATGAGTACCCCTGTTTGGGTACTGAGTTCCCTGTTTGGGTGCTGTGTTCCCTGTTTGAGTACTGAGTACCCTATTTGGGTGCTGAGTACCCTGTTTGGGTGCTGAGTTCCCTGTGTGGGTGCTGAGTACGCTGTTTGGGTGCTGAGTAACCTGTTTGGGTGCTGAGTACGCTGTTTGGGTGCTGAGTACGCTGTTTGGGTGCTGAGTACGCTGTTTGGGCACTGAGTTCCCTGTTTGGTGCTGAGTACACTGTTTGGGTGCTGAGTTCCCTCTGTGGGTGCTGAGTTCCCTGTTTGCGTGCCGAGTTCCCTGTTTGGCTTGCTGAGAACTCTTTCTGGGTGCTGAGTATCCTGTCTGTGTGCTGAGTACTATGTTTGGGTGCTGAGTACCCTATTTTGGCACTGAGTTTCCTGTTTGGGTGCTGAGGTCCCTGTTTGGGCTCTGAGTTCCCTGTTTGGGTGCTTAGTACGCTGTTTGGGTGCTGAGTTCCCTGTTTGGGGTGCTGAGTATGCTGTTTGGGGTGCTGAGTACACTGTTTGGGTGCTGAGCTCCCTGTTTGGGTGCTGAATTCTCTGTTTGGGTGCTGAGTACCCTGTTTGCGTGCCGCGTTCCATGTTTGGGTGCCGAGGACACTGTTTGGGTGCTGAGTAAGCTGTTTGGGTGCTGAGTTCCCTGTTTGGGCACTGAGTTCCAATTTTGGGTGCTGAGTACCCTGTTTGGGTGCCGGGTTCACTTTTTGGGTGCTGAGTTCCCTGTTTTGGGCACTGACTTTCCTGTTTGGGTGCTGAATACCGTGTTTGGGTGCTGATTTGCCTGTTTGGGTGCTGAGTACCCTGTTTGGGTGCTGAGTTCCCTATTTGGGTGCTGCATTCCCTGTTTGGGTGCTGAGTAGCCTGTTTGGGTGCTGAGTACGCTGTTTGGGTGCTGAGTTCCCTGCTTGGGCACTGAGTTCCCTGTTTGGGTGCTGAGTACCCTGTTTGGGTGCTGAGTTTCCTGTGTGGGTGCTGAGTTCCCTGTGTGGGTGCTGAGTACCCTGTTTGGGTGCTGCATTCCCTGTTTGGGTGCTGAGTACCCTGATTGGGTGCTGAGTAGCCTGTTTGGGTGCTGAGTCCGCTGTTTGGGTGCTGAGTTCCCTGTTTGGGTGCTGAGTACCCTGTTTGGGTACTGAGTTTCCTGTGTGGGTGCTGAGTTCCCTGTGTGGGTGCTGAGTACCCTGTTTGGGTGCTGAGTTTCCTGTGTGGGTGCTGAGTTCCCTGTGTGGGTGCTGAGTACCCTGTTTGGGTGCTGAGTTCCCTGTTTGGGTGCTGCGTTTTATGTTTGTGTGCTGAGTACCATGTTTGGGTGCTGGATTCCCTGTTTGATTGCCGAGTTCTCTGTTTGGGCACTGAGTTCCCTGTTTGGGTGCTGAGTACCCTGTTTGGATGATGAGTTCCCTGTGTGTGTGCTGATTACCCAGTTTGTGTGCTGAGTTCCCTGTTTGGGTGCTGCATTCCCTGTTTGGGTGCTGAGTACCCTGTTTGGGTGCTGAGTAGCCTGTTTGGGTGCTGAGTACGCTGTTTGGGTGCTGAGTTCACTGTTTGGGCACTGAGTTCCCTGTTTGGGTGCTGAGTACCCTGTTTGGGTGCTGAGTTCCCTCTGTGGGTGCTGAGTTCCCTCTGTGGGTGCTGAGTACCCTGTTTGGGTGCTGGGTTCCCTCTGTGGGTGCTGAGTTCCCTGTTTGGGTGTCGAGTTCCCTGTTTGGGTGCCGAGTTCCCTGTTTGGGTGCTGAGAACTCTTTCTGGGTGCTGAGTACCCTGTCTGGGTGCTGAGTACTGTGTTTGGGTGCTGAGTACGCTATTTGGGCACTGAGTTTCCTGTTTGGGTGCTGAGTTCCCTGTTTGGGAACTGAGTTCCCTGTTTGGGTGCTGAGTAGTCTGTTTGGGTGCTGAGTACCCTGTTTGGATGCTGAGTACGCTGTTTGGGTGCTGAGTACACTGTTTGTGTGCTGAGTTCTCTGTTTGTGTGCTGAGTTCTCTGTTTGGGTGCTGAATTCCCTGTTTGGGTGCTGAGTTCTCTGTTTGGGTGATGAGTACCCTGTTTGGGTACTGAGTTCCCTGTTTGGGTGCTGTGTTCCCTGTTTGAGTACTGAGTACCCTATTTGGATGCTGAGTACCCTGTTTGGGTGCTGATATCCCTGCTTGGGTGCTGAGTACACAGTTTGGGTGCTGCGTTCCCTGTTTGGGTGCTGAGCTCCCTGTTTGGGTGCTGAGTTCTCTGTTTGGGAGCTGAGTACCCTGTTTGCATGCCGAGTTCCATGTTTGGATGCCGAGGACACTCTTTGGGTGCTGAGTATGCTATTTGGGTGCTGAGTTCCCTGTTTGGGCACTGAATTCCCTGTTTGGGTGCTGAGTACCCTGTTTGGGTGCCGGGTACGCTGTTTGGGTGCTGAGTTCCCTGTTTGGGCACTGAGTTTCCTATTTGTGTGCTGAGTTCCCTGTTTGGGTGCTGAGTTCCCTGTGTGGGTGCTGAGTACCCTGTTTGGGTGTCGAGTACACTGTTTGTGTGCCGGGTTCCCTGTTTGGTTGCCGAGTTTCCTAGTTGGGCACTGAGTTCCCTGTTTGGGTGCTGAGTTCCCTTTTTGGGTGCTGAGTACCCTGTCTGGGTGCTGAGTTCCCTGTGTGGGTGCTGAGTACCCTGTTTGGGTGCTGAGTTCCCTGTTTGGGAGATGCGTTCCCTGTTTGAGTGCTGAGTACCCTGTTTGGGTGCTGAGTACACTGTTTGGGTGCTGAGATCCCTCTGTGGGTGCTGAGTTCCCTGTTTGGGTGCCGAGTTCCCTGTTTGGCTGCTGAGAACTCTTTCTGGGTGCTGAGTACGCTGTCTGGGTGCTGAGTACTATGTGTGGGTGCTGAGTACCCTATTTGGGCACTGAGTTTCCTGTTTGGGTGCTGAGGTCCCTGTTTGGGCACTGAGTTCCCTGTTTGGGCGCTGAGTTCCCTGTTTGGGTGCTTAGTAGCCTGTTTGGGTGCTGAGTACACTGTTTGGGCGCTGAGCTCCCTGTTTGGGTGCTGAGTTCTCTGTTTGGGTGCTGAGTACCCTGTTTGCGTACCGAGTTCCATGTTTGGGTGCCGAGGACCCTGTTTGGGTGCTGCGTTCCCTGTTTGGGCACTGAGTTCCCTCTTTGGGCACTGAGTTCCCTGTTTGGGTGCTGAGTACACTGTTTGGGTGCCGTGTTCACTTTTTGGGTGCTGAGTTCCCTGTTTGGGCACTGACTTTCCTGTTTGGGTGCTGAATACCGTGTTTGGGTGCTGAGTTGCTGTGTGGGTGCTTAGTACCCTGTTTGGGTGCTGAGTACCCTGTTTGAGTGCTGCGTTTAATGTTTGGGTGCTGAGTACCCTGTTTGGGTGCTGAGTTCCCTGTTTGGGCACTGAGTTCCCTGTTTGGGCACTGAGTTCCCTGTTTGGGTGCTGAGTAACCTGTTTGGGTGCCAGGTACGCTGTTTGGGTGCTGAGTTCCCTGTTTGGGCACTGAGTTTCCAGTTTGGGTGCTGAGTACCCTGTTTGGGTGCTGAGTTCCCTGTTTGGGTGCTGAGTTCCCTGTTTGGGTGCTGAGTTCCCTGTGTGGGTGCTGAGTACCCTGTTTGGGTGCTGAGTTCCCTGTTTGGGAGCTGCGTTTTATGTTTGGGTGCTGAGTACCATGTTTGGGTGCTGAGTACCCTGTTTGGGTGCTGCGTTTTATGTTTGGGTGCTGAGTACCATGTTTGGGTGCTGGATTCCCTGTTTGGTTGCCGAGTTCTCTTTTTGGGCACAAAGTTCCCTGTTTGGGTACTGAGTTCCCTGTTTGGGTGCTGACTTCCTTGTTTGACTGCAGAGTACCCTGTTTGGGGTGCTGAGTATGCTATTTGGGTGCTGAGTTCCCTGTTTGGGCATTGAATTCCCTGTTTGGGTGCTGAGGACCCTGTTTGGGTGCAGGGTACGCTGTTTGGGTGCTGAGTTCCCTGTTTGGGTGCTGAGCTCCCTGTTTGGGTGCTGAATTCTCTGTTTGGGTGCTGAGTACCCTGTTTGCGTGCCGCGTTCCATGTTTGGGTGCCGAGGACACTGTTTGGGTGCTGAGTAAGCTGTTTGGGTGCTGAGTTCCCTGTTTGGGCACTGAGTTCCAATTTTGGGTGCTGAGTACCCTGTTTGGGTGCCGGGTTCACTTTTTGGGTGCTGAGTTCCCTGTTTGGGCACTGACTTTCCTGTTTGGGTGCTGAATACCGTGTTTGGGTGCTGATTTGCCTGTTTGGGTGCTGAGTACCCTGTTTGGGTGATGAGTTCCCTGTGTGGGTGCTGAGTACCCAGTTTGGGTGCTGAGTTCCCTATTTGGGTGCTGCATTCCCTGTTTGGGTGCTGAGTACCCTGTTTGGGTGCTGAGTTTCCTGTGTGGGTGCTGAGTTCCCTGTTTGGGCGCTGAGTTCCCTGTTTGGGCGCTGAGTACCCTGTTTGGGTGCTGAGTTTCCTGTGTGGGTGCTGAGTTCCCTGTGTGGGTGCTGAGTACCCTGTTTGGGTGCTGCATTCCCTGTTTGGGTGCTGAGTACCCTGATTGGGTGCTGAGTAGCCTGTTTGGGTGCTGAGTACGCTGTTTGGGTGCTGAGTTCCCTGTTTGGGGGCTGAGTTCCCTGTTTGGGTGCTGAGTACCCTGTTTGGGTGCTGAGTACCCTGTTTGGGTGCTGAGTTTCCTGTGTGGGTGCTGAGTTCCCTGTGTGGGTGCTGAGTACCCTGTTTGGGTGCTGAGTTCCCTGTTTGGGTGCTGTGTTTTATGTTTGGGTGCTGAGTACCATGTTTGGGTGCTGAGTTCTCTGTTTGGGCACTGAGTTCCCTGTTTGGGTGCTGAGTACCCTGTTTGGGTGACGAGTTCTCTGTTTGGGCACTGAGTTCCCTGTTTGGGTGCTGAGTACCCTGTTTGGGAGATGAGTTCCCTGTGTGGGTGGTGAGTACCCAGTTTGTGTGCTGAATTCCCTGTTTGGGTGCTGCATTCCCTGTTTGGGTGCTGAGTACCCTGTTTGGGTGCTGAGTAGCCTGTTTGGGTGCTGAGTTCACTGTTTGGGTGCTGAGTACTCTGTTTGGGTGCTGAGTTCACTGTTTGGGCACTGAGTTCCCTGTTTGGGTGCTGAGTTCCCTCTGTGGGTGCTGAGTTCCCTCTGTGGGTGCTGAGTACCCCTGTTTGGGTGCTGGGTTCCCTCTGTGGGTGCTGAGTTCCCTGTTTGGGTGTCGAGTTCCCTGTTTGGGGTGTCGATTCCCTGTTTGGGTGTCGAGTTCCCTGTTTGGGTGCCGAGTTCCCTGTTTGGGTGTCGAGTTCCCTGTTTGGGTGCCGAGTTCCCTGTTTGGGTGCCGAGTTCCCTGTTTGGGTGTCGAGTTCCCTGTTTGCGTGCCGAGTTCCCTGTTTGGGTGCTGAGAAACTCTTTCTGGGTGCTGAGTACCCTGTCTGGGTGCTGAGTACTGTGTTTGGGTGCTGAGTACGCTATTTGGGCACTGAGTTTCCTGTTTGGGTGCTGTGTTCCCTGTTTTAGTACTGAGTACACTATTTGGATGCTAAGTACCCTGTTTGGGTGCTGATTTCCCTGCTTGGGTGCTGAGTACACTGTTTGGGTGCTGCGTTCCCTGTTTGGGTGCTGAGCTCCCTGTTTGGGTGCTGAGTTCTCTGTTTGGGAGCTGAGTACCCTGTTTGCATGCCGGGTTCCATGTTTGGATGCCGAGGACACTTTTTGGGTGCTGAGTATGCTATTTGGGTGCTGAGTTCCCTGTTTGGGCACTGAATTCCCTGTTTGGGTGCTGAGTACCCTGTTTGGGTGCCGGGTACGCTGTTTGGGTGCTGAGTTCCCTGTTTGGGCACTGAGTTTCCTATTTGTGTGCTGAGTTCCCTGTTTGGGTGCTGAGTTCCCTGTGTGGGTGCTGAGTACCCTCTTTGGGTGTCGAGTACCCTGTTTGTGTGCCGGGTTCCCTGTTTGGTTGCCGAGTTTCCTAGTTGGGCACTGAGTTCCCTGTTTGGGTGCTGAGTTCCCTTTTTGGGTGCTGAGTACCCTGTTTGGGTGCTGAGTTCCCTGTGTGGGTGCTGAGTACCCTGTTTGGGTGGTGAGTTCCCTGTTTGGGAGATGCGTTCCCTGTTTGGGTGCTGAGTACCCTGTTTGGGTGCTGAGTTCTCTGTTTGGGCACTGAGTTCCCTGTTTGGGTGCTGAGTACACTGTTTGGGTGCTGAGTACACTGTTTGGGTGCTGAGATCCCTCTGTGGGTGCTGAGTTCCCTGTTTGGGTGCCGAGTTCCCTGTTTGGCTGCTGAGAACTCTTTCTGGGTGCTGAGTACCCTGTCTGGGTGCTGAGTACTATGTGTGGGTGCTGAGTACCCTATTTGGGCACTGAGTTTCCTGTTTGGGCGCTGAGTTCCCTGTTTGGGTGCTTAGTAGCCTGTTTGGGTGCTGAGTACACTGTTTGGGTGCTGAGTTCCCTGTTTGGGTGCTGAGTTCTCTGTTTGGGTGCTGAGTACCCTGTTTGCGTGCCGAGTTCCATGTTTGGGTGCCGAGGACCCTGTTTGGGTGCTGCGTTCCCTGTTTGGGCACTGAGTTCCCTCTTTGGGCACTGAGTTCCCTGTTTGGGTGCTGAGTACACTGTTAGGGTGCCGTGTTCACTTTTTGGGTGCTGAGTTCCCTGTTTGGGCACTGACTTTCCTGTTTGGGTGCTGAATACCGTGTTTGGGTGCTGAGTTGCCTGTGTGGGTGCTTAGTACCCTGTTTGGGTGCTGAGTTCCCTGTTTGAGTGCTGCGTTTAATGTTTGGGTGCTGAGTACCCTGTTTGGGTGCTGAGTTCCCTGTTTGGGCACTGAGTTCCCTGTTTGGGTGCTGAGTAACCTGTTTGGGTGCCAGGTACGCTGTTTGGGTGCTGAGTTCCCTGTTTGGGCACTGAGTTTCCTGTTTGGGTGCTGGGTACCCTGTTTGGGTGCTGAGTTCCCTGTTTGGGTGCTGAGTTCCCTGTGTGGGTGCTGAGTACCCTGTTTGGGTGCTGAGTTCCCTGTTTGGGTGCTGCGTTTTATGTTTGGGTGCTGAGTACCATGTTTGGGTGCTGGATTCCCTGTTTGGTTGCCGAGTTCTCTGTTTGGGCACAAAGTTCCCTGTTTGGGTACTGAGTTCCCTGTTTGGGTGCTGACTTCTCTGTTTGACTGCTGAGTACACTGTTTGGGTGCTGAGTATGCTATTTGGGTGCTGAGTTCCCTGTTTGGGCATTGAATTCCCTGTTTGGGTGCTGAGGACTCTGTTTGGGTGCAGGGTACGCTGTTTGGGTGCTGAGTTCCCAGTTTGGGCACTGAGTTTCCTATTTGGGTGCTGAGTTCCCTTTTTGGGTGCTGAGTTCCCTGTGTGGGTGCAGAGTACCCTGTTTGGGTGCTGAGTTCCCTGTTTGAGTGCTGTCTTTTATGTTTGGGTGCTGAGTACACTGTTTGGGTGCTGAGTTCCCTCTGTGGGTGCTGAGTTCCCTGTTTGGGTGCCGAGTTCCCTGTTTGGCTGCTGAGAACTCTTTCTGGGTGCTGAGTACCCTGTCTGGGTGCTGAGTACTATGTTTGGGTGCTGAGTACCCTATTTGGGCACTGAGTTTCCTGTTTGGGTGCTGAGGTCCCTGTTTGGGCACTGAGTTCCCTGTTTGGGCGCTGAGTTCCCTGTTTGGGTGCTTAGTAGCCTGTTTGGGTGCTGAGTACACTGTTAGGGTGCTGAGCTCCCTGTTTGGGTGCTGCGTTCTCTGTTTGGGTGCTGAGTACCCTGTTTGCGTACCGAGTTCCATGTTTGGGTGCCAAGGACCCTGTTTGGGTGCTGCGTTCCCTGTTTGGGCACTGAGTTCCCTCTTTGGGCACTCAGTTCCCTGTTTTGGGTGCTGAGTACACTGTTTGGGTGCCGGGTTCACTTTTTGCGTGCTGAGTTCCCTGTTTGGGCACTGACTTTCCTGTTTGGGTGCTGAATACCGTGTTTGGGTGCTGAGTTGCCTGTGTTGGCGCTTAGTACCCTGTTTGGGTGCTGAGTTCCCTGTTTGAGTGCTGCGTTTTATGTTTGGGTGCTGAGTACCCTGTTTGGGTGCTGAGTTCCCTGTTTGGGCACTGAGTTCCCTGTTTGGGTGCTGAGTAACCTGTTTGGGTGCCAGGTACGCTGTTTGGGTGCTGAGTTCCCTGTTTGGGCACTGAGTTTCCTGTTTGGGTGCTGAGTACCCTGTTTGGGTGCTGAGTTCCCTGTTTGGGTGCTGAGTTCCCTGTGTGGGTGCTGAGTTCCCTGTGTGGGTGCTGAGTACCCTGTTTGGGTGCTGAGTTCCCTGTTTGGGTGCTGAGTACCCTGTGTGGGTGCTGAGTTCCCTGTGTGGGTGCTGAGTACCCTGTTTGGGTGATGAGTTCCCTGTTTGGGTGCTGCGTTTTATGTTTGGGTGCTGAGTACCATGTTTGGGTGCTGGATTCCCTGTTTGGTTGCCGAGTTCTCTGTTTGGGCACAAAGTACCCTGTTTGGGTGCTGACTTCCCTGTTTGAGTGCTGAGTACCCTGTTTGGGTGCTGAGTATGCTATTTGTGTGCTGAGTTCCCTGTTTGGGCACTGAATTCCCTGTTTGGGTGCTGAGGACCCTGTTTGGGTGCAGGGTACGCTGTTTGGGTGCTGGGTTCCCTGTTTGGGCACTGAGTTTCCTATTTGGGTGCTAAGTTCCCTGTTTGTGTGCTGAGTTCCCTGTGTGGGTGCTGAGTACCCTGTTTGGGTGCTGAGTTCCCTGTTTGAGTGCTGCCTTTTATGTTTGGGTGCTGAGTACACTGTTTGGGTGCCGACTACCCTGTTTGGGTGCTTGGTTCCCTGTTTGGTTGCCGAGTTTTCTAGTTGGGCACTGAGTTCCCTGTTTGGGTGCTGAGTTCCCTGTTTGGGTGCTGAGTACCCTGTCTGGGTGCTGAGTTCCCTGTGTGGGTGCTGAGTACCCTGTTTGGGTGCTGAGTTCCCTGTTTGGGAGATGCGTTCCCTGTTTGGGTGCTGAGTACGCTGTTTGGGTGCTGAGTAACCTGTTTGGGTGCTGAGTACGCTGTTTGGGTGCTGAGTAACCTGTTTGGGTGCTGAGTACGCTGTTTGGGTGCTGAGTTCCCTGTTTGCGTGCCGAGTTCCCTGTTTGGCTGCTGAGAACTCTTTCTGGGTGCTGAGAACCCTGTCTGGGTGCTGAGTACTATGTTTGGGTTCTGAGTACCCTATTTGGGCACTGAGTTTCCTGTTTGGGTGCTGAGTTCCCTGTTTGGGCGCTGAGTTCCCTGTTTGGGTGCTGAGTTCCCTGTGTGGGTGCTGAGTACCCTGTTTGGGTGCTGAGTTCCCTGTTTGGGTGCTGAGTACCCTGTGTGGGTGCTGAGTTCCCTGTGTGGGTGCTGAGTACCCTGTTTGGGTGATGAGTTCCCTGTTTGGGTGCTGAGTACCCTGTGTGGGTGCTGGATTCCCTGTTTGGTTGCCGAGTTCTCTGTTTGGGCACAAAGTTCCCTGTTTGGGTGCTGACTTCCCTGTTTGAGTGCTGACTTCCCTGTTTGAGTGCTGAGTACCCTGTTTGGGTGCTGAGTATGCTATTTGTGTGCTGAGTTCCCTGTTTGGGCACTGAATTCCCTGTTTGGGTGCTGAGGACCCTGTTTGGGTGCAGGGTACGCTGTGTGGGTGCTGGGTTCCCTGTTTGGGCACTGAGTTTCCTATTTGGGTGCTAAGTTCCCTGTTTGGGCGCTGAGTTTCCTGTGTGGGTGCTGAGTTCCCTGTGTGGGTGCTGAGTACCCTGTTTGGGTGCTGAGTTCCCTGTTTGAGTGCTGCCTTTTATGTTTGGGTGCTGAGTACACTGTTTGGGTGCCGACTACCCTGTTTGGGTGCTTGGTTCCCTGTTTGGTTGCCGAGTTTTCTAGTTGGGCACTGAGTTCCCTGTTTGGGTGCTGAGTTCCCTGTTTGGGTGCTGAGTACCCTGTCTGGGTGCTGAGTTCCCTGTGTGGGTGCTGAGTACCCTGTTTGGGTGCTGAGTTCCCTGTTTGGGAGATGCGTTCCCTGTTTGGGTGCTGAGTACGCTGTTTGGGTGCTGAGTAACCTGTTTGGGTGCTGAGTACGCTGTTTGGGTGCTGAGTAACCTGTTTGGGTGCTGAGTACACTGTTTGGGTGCTGAGTTCCCTGTTTGCGTGCCGAGTTCCCTGTTTGGCTGCTGAGAACTCTTTCTGGGTGCTGAGTACCCTGTCTGGGTGCTGAGTACTATGTTTGGGTGCTGAGTTTCCTGTTTGGGTGCTGAGTTCCCTGTTTGGGTGCTTATTAGCCTGTTTGTGTGCTTAGTACGCTGTTTGGGTGCTGAGTTCCCTGTTTGGGTGCTGAGTTCCCTGTTTGGGTGCTGAGCTCCCTGTTTGGGTGCTGAATTCTCTGTTTGGGTGCTGAGTACCCTGTTTGCGTGCCGCGTTCCATGTTTGGGTGCCGAGGACCCTGTTTGGGTGCTGAGTACGCTGTTTTGGTGCTGAGTTCCCTGTTTGGGCACTGAGTTCCAATTTTGGGTGCTGAGTACCCTGTTTGGGTGCCGGGTTCACTTTTTGGCTGCTGAGTTCCCTGTTTGGGCACGGACTTTCCTGTTTGGGTGCTGAATACCGTGTTTGGGTGCTGATTTGCCTGTTTGGGTGCTTAGTACCCTGTTTGGGTGCTGAGTTCCCTGTTTGGGCGCTGAGTACCCTGTTTGGGTGCTGAGTTTCCTGTGTGGGTGCTGAGTTCACTGTGTGGGTGCTGAGTACCCTGTTTGGGTGCTGAGTTCCCTGTTTGGGTGCTGCGTTTTATGTTTGGGTGCTGAGTACCATGTTTGGGTGCTGGATTCCCTGTTTGGTTGCCGAGTTCTCTGTTTGGGCACTGAGTTCCCTGTTTGGGTGCTGAGTACCCTGTTTGGGTGCTGAGTTCCCTGTTTAGGTGCTGAGTTCCCTGTGTGGGTGCTGAGTTCCCTGTGTGGGTGCTGAGTACCCTGTTTGGGTGCTGAGTTCCCTGTTTGGGTGCTGAGTTCCCTGTGTGGGTGCTGAGTACCCTGTTTGGGTGATGAGTTCCCTGTTTGGGTGCTGCGTTTTATGTTTGGGTGCTGAGTACCATGTTTGGGTGCTGGATTCCCTGTTTGGTTGCCGAGTTCTCTGTTTGGGCACAAAGTACCCTGTTTGGGTGCTGACTTCCCTGTTTGAGTGCTGAGTACCCTGTTTGGGTGCTGAGTATGCTATTTGTGTGCTGAGTTCCCTGTTTGGGCACTGAATTCCCTGTTTGGGTGCTGAGGACCCTGTTTGGGTGCAGGGTACGCTGTTTGGGCACTGAGTTTCCTATTTGGGTGCTAAGTTCCCTGTTTGTGTGCTGAGTTCCCTGTGTGGGTGCTGAGTACCCTGTTTGGGTGCTGAGTTCCCTGTTTGAGTGCTGCCTTTTATGTTTGGGTGCTGAGTACACTGTTTGGGTGCCGACCACCCTGTTTGGGTGCTTGGTTCCCTGTTTGGTTGCCGGGTTTTCTAGTTGGGCACTGAGTTCCCTGTTTGGGTGCTGAGTTCCCTGTTTGGGTGCTGAGTACCCTGTCTGGGTGCTGAGTTCCCTGTGTGGGTGCTGAGTACCCTGTTTGGGTGCTGAGTTCCCTGTTTGGGAGATGCGTTCCCTGTTTGGGTGCTGAGTACGCTGTTTGGGTGCTGAGTAACCTGTTTGGGTGCTGAGTACGCTGTTTGGGTGCTGAGTAACCTGTTTGGGTGCTGAGTACGCTGTTTGGGTGCTGAGTTCCCTGTTTGCGTGCCGAGTTCCCTGTTTGGCTGCTGAGAACTCTTTCTGGGTGCTGAGTACCCTGTCTGGGTGCTGAGTACTATGTTTGGGTGCTGAGTACCCTATTTGGGCACTGAGTTTCCTGTTTGGGTGCTGAGTTCCCTGTTTGGGCGCTGAGTTCCCTGTTTGGGTGCTGAGTTCCCTGTGTGGGTGCTGAGTACCCTGTTTGGGTGCTGAGTTCCCTGTTTGGGTGCTGAGTACCCTGTGTGGGTGCTGAGTTCCCTGTGTGGGTGCTGAGTACCCTGTTTGGGTGATGAGTTCCCTGTTTGGGTGCTGAGTACCCTGTGTGGGTGCTGAGTTCCCTGTTTGGGTGCTGGATTCCCTTTTTGGTTGCCGAGTTCTCTGTTTGGGCACAAAGTTCCCTGTTTGGGTGCTGACTTCCCTGTTTGAGTGCTGACTTCCCTGTTTGAGTGCTGAGTACCCTGTTTGGGTGCTGAGTATGCTATTTGTGTGCTGAGTTCCCTGTTTGGGCACTGAATTCCCTGTTTGGGTGCTGAGGACCCTGTTTGGGTGCAGGGTACGCTGTTTGGGTGCTGGGTTCCCTGTTTGGGCACTGAGTTTCCTATTTGGGTGCTAAGTTCTCTGTTTGTGTGCTGAGTTCCCTGTGTGGGTGCTGAGTACCCTGTTTGGGTGCTGAGTTCCCTGTTTGAGTGCTGCCTTTTATGTTCGGGTGCTGAGTACACTGTTTGGGTGCCGACTACCCTGTTTGGGTGCCGGGTTCCCTGTTTGGTTGCCGAGTTTTCTAGTTGGGCACTGAGTTCCCTGTTTGGGTGCTGAGTTCCCTGTTTGGGTGCTGAGTACCCTGTCTGGGTGCTGAGTTCCCTGTGTGGGTGCTGAGTACCCTGTTTGGGTGCTGAGTTCCCTGTTTGGGAGATGCGTTCCCTGTTTGGGTGCTGAGTACGCTGTTTGGGTGCTGAGTAACCTGTTTGGGTGCTGAGTACGCTGTTTGGGTGCTGAGTAACCTGTTTGGGTGCTGAGTACACTGTTTGGGTGCTGAGTTCCCTGTTTGCGTGCCGAGTTCCCTGTTTGGCTGCTGAGAACTCTTTCTGGGTGCTGAGTACCCTGTCTGGGTGCTGAGTACTATGTTTGGGTGCTGAGTTTCCTGTTTGGGTGCTGAGTTCCCTGTTTGGGCGCTGAGTTCCCTGTTTGGGTGCTTAGTAGCCTGTCTGGGTGCTTAGTACGCTGTTTGGGTGCTGAGTTCCCTGTTTGGGTGCTGAGTTCCCTGTTTGGGTGCTGAGTTCCCTGTTTGGGTGCTGAGCTCCCTGTTTGGGTGCTGAATTCTCTGTTTGGGTGCTGAGTACCCTGTTTGCGTGCCGCGTTCCATGTTTGGGTGCCGAGGACCCTGTTTGGGTGCTGAGTACGCTGTTTTGGTGCTGAGTTCCCTGTTTGGGCACTGAGTTCCAATTTTGGGTGCTGAGTACCCTGTTTGGGTGCTGAGTTCCCTGTTTGGGCGCTGAGTATCCTGTTTGGGTGCTGAGTTTCCTGTGTGGGTGCTGAGTTCACTGTGTGGGTGCTGAGTACCCTGTTTGGGTGCTGAGTTCCCTGTTTGGGTGCTGCGTTTTATGTTTGGGTGCTCAGTACCATGTTTGGGTGCTGGATTCCCTGTTGGTTGCCGAGTTCTCTGTTTGGGCACTGAGTTCCCTGTTTGGGTGCTGAGTACCCAGTTTGGGTGCTGAGTTCCCTGTTTGGGTGCTGCATTCCCTGTTTGGGTGCTGAGTACCCTGTTTGGGTGCTGAGTAGCCTGTTTGGGTGCTGAGTACGCTGTTTGGGTGCTCAGTTCCCTGTTTGGGCACTGAGTTCCCTGTTTGGGTGCTGGGTACCCTGTTTGGGTGCTGTGTTCCCTCTGCGGGTGCTGAGTACCCTGTTTGGGTGCTGAGTTCCCTCTGTGGGTGCTGAGTTCCCTGTTTGGGTGTCGAGTTCCCTGTCTGGGTGTCGAGTTCCCTGTTTGGGTGCCGAGTTCCCTGTTTGGGTGCTGAGAACTCTTTCTGGGTGCTGAGTACCCTGTCTGGGTGCTGAGTACTGTGTTTGGGTGCTGAGTACGCTATTTGGGCACTGAGTTTCCTGTTTGGGTGCTGAGTTCCCTGTTTGGGAACTGAGTTCCCTGTTTGGGTGCTGAGTAGTCTGTTTGGGTGATGAGTTCCCTGTTTGGTTGCCGAGTTCTCTGTTTGGGCACAAAGTTCCCTGTTTGGGTACTGAGTTCCCTGTTTGGGTGCTGACTTCCCTGTTTGACTGCTGAGTACCCTGTTTGGGTGCTGAGTATGCTATTTGGGTGCTGAGTTCCCTGTTTGGGCATTGAATTCCCTGTTTGGGTGCTGAGGACCCTGTTTGGGTGCTGAGTACCCTGTTTGGGTGCTGAGTACCCTGTTTGGGTGCTGAGTACGCTGTTTGGGTGCTGAGTTCCCTGTTTGGGCACTGAGTTCCCTGTTTGGGTGCTGAGTACCCTGTTTGGGTGCTGAGTTCCCTCTGTGGGTGCTGAGTACCCTGTTTGGGTGCTGAGTTCCCTCTGTGGGTGCTGAGTTCCCTGTTTGGGTGTCGGGTTCCCTGTTTGGGTGTCGAGTTCCCTGTTTGGGTGCCGAGTTCCCTGTTTGGGTGCTGAGAACTCTTTCTGGGTGCTGAGTACCCTGTCTGGGTGCTGAGTACTGTGTTTGGGTGCTGAGTACGCTATTTGGGCACTGAGTTTCTTGTTTGGGTGCTGAGTTCCCTGTGTGGGTGCTGAGTAACCTGTTTGGGTGGTGAGTTCCCTGTTTGGGAGATGCGTTCCCTGTTTGGGTGCTGAGTACCCTGTTTGGGTGCTGAGTTCTCTGTTTGGGCACTGAGTTCCCTGTTTGGGTGCTGAGTACACTGTTTGGGTGCTGAGATCCCTCTGTGGGTGCTGAGTTCCCTGTTTGGGTGCCGAGTTCCCTGTTTGGCTGCTGAGAACTCTTTCTGGGTGCTGAGTACCCTGTCTGGGTGCTGAGTACTATGTGTGGGTGCTGAGTACCCTATTTGGGCACAGAGTTTCCTGTTTGGGTGCTGAGTTCCCTGTTTGGGCGCTGAGTTCCCTGTTTGGGTGCTTAGTAGCCTGTTTGGGTGCTGAGTACACTGTTTGGGTGCTGAGCTCCCTGTTTGGGTGCTGAGTTCTCTGTTTGGGTGCTGAGTACCCTGTTTGCGTACGGAGTTCCATGTTTGGGTGCCGAGGACCCTGTTTGGGTGCTGCGTTCCCTGTTTGGGCACTGAGTTCCCTCTTTGGGCACTGAGTTCCCTGTTTGGGTGCTGAGTAGTCTGTTTGGGTGCCGTGTTCACTTTTTGGGTGCTGAGTTCCCTGTTTGGGCACTGACTTTCCTGTTTGGGTGCTGAATACCGTGTTTGGGTGCTGAGTTGCCTGTGTGGGTGCTTAGTACCCTGTTTGGGTGCTGAGTTCCCTGTTTGAGTGCTGCGTTTAATGTTTGGGTGCTGAGTACCCTGTTTGGGTGCTGAGTTCCCTGTTTGGGCACTGAGTTCCCTGTTTGGGTGCTGAGTAACCTGTTTGGGTGCCAGGTACGCTGTTTGGGTGCTGAGTTCCCTGTTTGGGCACTGAGTTTCCTGTTTGGGTGCTGAGTACCCTGTTTGGGTGCTGAGTTCCCTGTTTGGGTGCTGAGTTCCCTGTGTGGGTGCTGAGTACCCTGTTTGGGTGCTGAGTTCCCTGTTTGGGAGCTGCGTTTTATGTTTGGGTGCTGAGTACCATGTTTGGGTGCTGAGTACCATGTTTGGGTGCTGGATTCCCTGTTTGGTTGCCGAGTTCTCTGTTTGGGCACAAAGTTCCCTGTTTGGGTACTGAGTTCCCTGTTTGGGTGCTGACTTCCCTGTTTGACTGCTGAGTACCCTGTTTGGGTGCTGAGTATGCTATTTGGGTGCTGAGTTCCCTGTTTGGGCATTGAATTCCCTGTTTGGGTGCTGAGGACCCTGTTTGGGTGCAGGGTACGCTGTTTGGGTGCTGAGTTCCCAGTTTGGGCACTGAGTTTCCTATTTGGGGGCTGAGTTCCCTGTTTGGCTGCTGAGTTCCCTGTGTGGGTGCAGAGTACGCTGTTTGGGTGCTGAGTTCCCTGTTTGAGTGCTGCCTTTTATGTTTGGGTGCTGAGTACACTGTTTGGGTGCTGAGTTCCCTCTGTGGGTGCTGAGTACCCTGTCTGGCTGCTGAGTACTATGTTTGGGTGCTGAGTACCCTATTTGGGCACTGAGTTTCCTGTTTGGGTGCTGAGTACCCTGTTTGGGTGCTTAGTAGCCTGTTTGGGTGCTGAGTACACTGTTCGGGTGCTGAGCTCCCTGTTTGGTTGCTGAGTTCTCTGTTTGGGTGCTGAGTACCCTGTTTGCGTACCGAGTTCCATGTTTGGGTGCCAAGGACCC
Source organism: Isurus oxyrinchus (assembly GCA_026770705.1). NCBI lineage: Eukaryota > Metazoa > Chordata > Chondrichthyes > Lamniformes > Lamnidae > Isurus > Isurus oxyrinchus. The sequence continues at coordinate 32,145 of JANJGN010002983.1, forward strand.
TGTTTGGGTGCTGCGTTCCCTGTTTGGGCACTGAGGTCCCTCTTTGGGCACTCAGTTCCCTGTTTGGGTGCTGAGTACACTGTTTGGGTGCCGGGTTCACTTTTTGGGTGCTGAGTTCCCTGTTTGGGCACTGACTTTCCTGTTTGGGTGCTGAATACCGTGTTTGGGTGCTGAGTTGCCTGTGTGGGTGCTTAGTACCCTGTTTGGGTGCTGAGTTCCCTGTTTGAGTGCTGCGTTTTATGTTTGGGTGCTGAGTACCCTGTTTGGGTGCTGAGTTCCCTGTTTGGGCACTGAGTTCCCTGTTTGGGTGCTGAGTAACCTTTTTGGGTGCCAGGTACGCTGTTTGGGTGCTGAGTTCCCTGTTTGGGCACTGAGTTTCCTGTTTGGGTGCTGAGTACCCTGTTTGGGTGCTGAGTTCCCTGTTTGGGTGCTGAGTTCCCTGTGTGGGTGCTGAGTTCCCTGTGTGGGTGCTGAGTACCCTGTTTGGGTGCTGAGTTCCCTGTTTGGGTGCTGAGTACCCTGTGTGGGTGCTGAGTTCCCTGTGTGGGTGCTGCGTTTTATGTTTGGGTGCTGAGTACCATGTTTGGGTGCTGGATTCCCTGTTTGGTTGCCGAGTTCTCTGTTTGGGCACAAAGTTCCCTGTTTGGGTACTGAGTTCCCTGTTTGGGTGCTGACTTCCCTGTTTGAGTGCTGAGTATCCTGTTTGGGTGCTGAGTATGCTATTTGTGTGCTGAGTTCCCTGTTTGGGCACTGAATTCCCTGTTTGGGTGCTGAGGACCCTGTTTGGGTGCAGGGTACGCTGTTTGGGTGCTGGGTTCACTGTTTGGGCACTGAGTTTCCTATTTGGGTGCTAAGTTCCCTGTTTGTGTGCTGAGTTCCCTGTGTGTGTGCTGAGTACCCTGTTTGGGTGCTGAGTTCCCTGTTTGAGTGCTGCCTTTTATGTTTGGGTGCTGAGTACACTGTTTGGGTGCCGACTACCCTGTTTGGGTTCTTGGTTCCCTGTTTGGTTGCCGAGTTTTCTAGTTGGGCACTGAGTTCCCTGTTTGGGTGCTGAGTTCCCTGTTTGGGTGCTGAGTTCCCTGTGTGGGTGCTGAGTACCCTGTTTGGGTGCTGAGTTCCCTGTTTGGGAGATGCGTTCCCTGTTTGGGTGCTGAGTACGCGGTTTGGGTGCTGAGTAACCTGTTTGGGTGCTGAGTACCCTGTTTGGGCGCTGAGTTCCCTGTTTGGGCGCTGAGTTCCCTGTTTGGGTGCTTAGTACGCTGTTTGGGTGCTTAGTACGCTGTTTGGGTGCTGAGTTCCCTGTTTGGGTGCTGAGTTCCCTGTTTGGGTGCTGAGTTCCCTGTGTGGGTGCTGAGTTCCCTGTGTGGGTGCTGAGTACCCTGTTTGTGTGCTGAGTTCCCTGTTTGGGTGCTGAGTACCCTGTGTGGGTGCTGAGTTCCCTGTGTGGGTGCTGAGTACCCTGTTTGGGTGATGAGTTCCCTGTTTGGGTGCTGAGTACCATGTTTGGGTGCTGAGTACCATGTTTGGGTGCTGGATTCCCTGTTTGGTTGCCGAGTTCTCTGTTTGGGCACAAAGTTCCCTGTTTGGGTGCTGAGTACCCTGTTTGGGTGCTGAGTTCCCTGTTTGGGCACTGAATTCCCTGTTTGGGTGCTGAGCACCCTGTTTGGTTGCAGGGAACGCTGTTTGGGTGCTGGGTTCCCTGTTTGGGCACTGAGTTTCCTATTTGGGTGCTAAGTTCCCTGTTTGTGTGCTGAGTTCCCTGTGTGGGTGCTGAGTACCCTGTTTGGGTGCTGAGTTCCCTGTTTGAGTGCTGCCTTTTTTGTTGGGTGCTGAGTACACTGTTTGGGTGCCGACTACCCTGTTTGGGTGCTTGGTTCCCTGTTTGGTTGCCGAGTTTTCTAGTTGGGCACTGAGTTCCCTGTTTGGGTGCTGGCTACCCTGATTGTGTGCTGAGTAGCCTGTTTGGGTGCTGCGTACGCTGTTTGGGTGCTGAGTAACCTGTTTGGGTGCTGAGTACGCTGTTTGGGTGTTGAGTAACCTGTTTGGGTGCTGAGTACACTGTTTGGGTGCTGAGTTCCCTGTTTGCGTGCCGAGTTCCCTGTTTGGCTGCTGAGAACTCTTTCTGGGTGCTGAGTACCCTGTCTGGGTGCTGAGTACTATGTTTGGGTGCTGAGTACCCTATTTGGGCACTGAGTTTCCTGTTTGGGTGCTGAGTTCCCTGTTTGGGCGCTGAGTTCCCTGTTTGGGTGCTTAGGAGCCTGTTTGGGTGCTTAGTAGCCTGTTTGGGTGCTGAGTACACTGTTTGGGTGCTGAGCTCCCTGTTTGGGTGCTGAATTCTCTGTTTGGGTGCTGAGTACCCTGTTTGCGTGCCGCGTTCCATGTTTGGGTGCCGAGGACCCTGTTTGGGTGCTGAGTACGCTGTTTTGGTGCTGAGTTCCCTGTTTGGGTGCTGAGTTCCCTGTGTGGGTGCTGAGTTCCCTGTGTGGGTGCTGAGTACCCTGTTTGGGTGCTGAGTTCCCTGTTTGGGTGCTGAGTACCCTGTGTGGGTGCTGAGTTCCCTGTGTGGGTGCTGAGTACCCTGTTTGGGTGATGAGTTCCCTGTTTGGGTGCTGCGTTTTATGTTTGGGTGCTGAGTACCATGTTTGGGTGCTGGATTCCCTGTTTGGTTGCCGAGTTCTCTGTTTGGGCACTGAGTTCCCTGTTTGGGTACTGAGTTCCCTGTTTGGGTGCTGACTTCCCTGTTTGAGTGCTGAGTATCCTGTTTGGGTGCTGAGTATGCTATTTGTGTGCTGAGTTCCCTGTTTGGGCACTGAATTCCCTGTTTGGGTGCTGAGGACCCTGTTTGGGTGCAGGGTACGCTGTTTGGGTGCTGGGTTCACTGTTTGGGCACTGAGTTTCCTATTTGGGTGCTAAGTTCCCTGTTTGTGTGCTGAGTTCCCTGTGTGGGTGCTGAGTACCCTGTTTGGGTGCTGAGTTCCCTGTTTGAGTGCTGCCTTTTATGTTTGGGTGCTGAGTACACTGTTTGGGTGCCGACTACCCTGTTTGGGTTCTTGGTTCCCTGTTTGGTTGCCGAGTTTTCTAGTTGGGCACTGAGTTCCCTGTTTGGGTGCTGAGTTCCCTGTTTGGGTGCTGAGTTCCCTGTGTGGGTGCTGAGTACCCTGTTTGGGTGCTGAGTTCCCTGTTTGGGAGATGCGTTCCCTGTTTGGGTGCTGAGTACGCGGTTTGGGTGCTGAGTAACCTGTTTGGGTGCTGAGTACCCTGTTTGGGCGCTGAGTTCCCTGTTTGGGCGCTGAGTTCCCTGTTTGGGTGCTTAGTACGCTGTTTGGGTGCTTAGTACGCTGTTTGGGTGCTGAGTTCCCTGTTTGGGTGCTGAGTTCCCTGTTTGGGTGCTGAGTTCCCTGTGTGGGTGCTGAGTTCCCTGTGTGGGTGCTGAGTACCCTGTTTGTGTGCTGAGTTCCCTGTTTGGGTGCTGAGTACCCTGTGTGGGTGCTGAGTTCCCTGTGTGGGTGCTGAGTACCCTGTTTGGGTGATGAGTTCCCTGTTTGGGTGCTGAGTACCATGTTTGGGTGCTGAGTACCATGTTTGGGTGCTGGATTCCCTGTTTGGTTGCCGAGTTCTCTGTTTGGGCACAAAGTTCCCTGTTTGGGTGCTGAGTACCCTGTTTGGGTGCTGAGTTCCCTGTTTGGGCACTGAATTCCCTGTTTGGGTGCTGAGGACCCTGTTTGGTTGCAGGGTACGCTGTTTGGGTGCTGGGTTCCCTGTTTGGGCACTGAGTTTCCTATTTGGGTGCTAAGTTCCCTGTTTGTGTGCTGAGTTCCCTGTGTGGGTGCTGAGTACCCTGTTTGGGTGCTGAGTTCCCTGTTTGAGTGCTGCCTTTTATGTTGGGTGCTGAGTACACTGTTTGGGTGCCGACTACCCTGTTTGGGTGCTTGGGTCCCTGTTTGGTTGCCGAGTTTTCTAGTTGGGCACTGAGTTCCCTGTTTGGGTGCTGGGTACCCTGTTTGGGTGCTGAGTAGCCTGTTTGGGTGCTGAGTACGCTGTTTGGGTGCTGAGTAACCTGTTTGGGTGCTGAGTACGCTGTTTGGGTGTTGAGTAACCTGTTTGGGTGCTGAGTACACTGTTTGGGTGCTGAGTTCCCTGTTTGCGTGCCGAGTTCCCTGTTTGGCTGCTGAGAACTCTTTCTGGGTGCTGAGTACCCTGTCTGGGTGCTGAGTACTATGTTTGGGTGCTCAGTACCCTATTTGGGCACTGAGTTTCCTGTTTGGGTGCTGAGTTCCCTGTTTGGGCGCTGAGTTCCCTGTTTGGGTGCTTAGTAGCCTGTTTGGGTGCTTAGTAGCCTGTTTGGGTGCTGAGTACACTGTTTGGGTGCTGAGCTCCCTGTTTGGGTGCTGAATTCTCTGTTTGGGTGCTGAGTACCCTGTTTGCGTGCCGCGTTCCATGTTTGGGTGCCGAGGACCCTGTTTGGGTGCTGAGTACGCTGTTTTGGTGCTGAGTTCCCTGTTTGGGCATTGAGTTCCAATTTTGGGTGCTGAGTACCCTGTTTGGGTGCCGGGTTCACTTTTTGGGTGCTGAGTTAACTGTTTGGGCACGGACTTTCCTGTTTGGGTGCTGAATACCGTGTTTGGGTGCTGATTTGCCTGTTTGGGTGCTTAGTACCCTGTTTGGGTGCTGAGTTCCCTGAGTGAGTGCTGCGTTTTATGTTTGGGTGCTGAGTACCCTGTTTGGGTGCTGAGTAACCTGTTTGGGTGCTGAGTTTCCTGTGTGGGTGCTGAGTTCACTTTGTGGGTGCTGAGTACCCTGTTTGGGTGCTGAGTTCCCTGTTTGGGTGCTGCGTTTTATGTTTGGGTGCTGAGTACCATGTTTGGGTGCTGGATTCCCTGTTTGGTTGCCGAGTTCTCTGTTTGGGCACAAAGTTCCCAGTTTGGGTGCTGAGTTCCCTGTTTGGGTGCTGAGTTCCCTCTGTGGGTGCTGAGTACCCTGTTTGGGTGCTGAGTTCCCTCTGTGGGTGCTGAGTTCCCTGTTTGGGTGTCGAGTTCCCTGTTTGGGTGTCGAGTTCCCTGTTTGGGTGCCGAGTTCCCTGTTTGGGTGCCGAGTTCCCTGTTTGGGTGCTGAGAACTCTTTCTGGGTGCTGAGTACCCTGTCTGGGTGCTGAGTACTGTGTTTTGGTGCTGAGTACGCTATTTGCGCACTGAGTTTCCTGTTTGGGTGCTGAGTTCCCTGTTTGGGAACTGAGTTCCCTGTTTGGGTGATGAGTTCCCTGTGTGGGTGCTTAGTACCCAGTTTGGGTGCTGAGTTCCCTGTTTGGGTGCTGCATTCCCTGTTTGGGTGCTGATTACCCTGTTTGGGTGCTGAATAGCCTGTTTGGGTGCTGAGTACCCTGTTTGGGTGCTGAGTACCCTGTTTGGGTGCTGAGTACGCTGTTTGGGTGCTGAGTACCCTGTTTGGGTGCTGAGTACCCTGTTTGGGTGCTGAGTTCCCTGTTTGGGTGCTGAGTACCCTGTTTGGGTGCTGAGTTCCCTCTGTGGGTGCTGAGTACCCTGTTTGGGTGCTGAGTTCCCTCTGTGGGTGCCGAGAACCCTGTTTGGGTGTCGAGTTCCCTGTTTGGGTGTCGAGTTCCCTGTTTGGGTGCTGAGAACTCTTTCTGGGTGCTGAGTACCCTGTCTGGGTGCTGAGTACTGTGTTTGGGTGCTGAGTACGCTATTTGGGCACTGAGTTTCCTGTTTGGGTGCTGAGTTCCCTGTTTGGGACTTGAGTTCCCTGTTTGGGTGCTGAGTAGTCTGTTTGGGTGCTGAGTACCCTGTTTGGATGCTGAGTACGCTGTTTGGGTGCTGAGTACACTGTTTGGGTGCTGAGTTCCCTGTTTGGGCACTGAGTTCCCTGTTTGGGTGCTGAGTTCTCTGTTTGGGTGCTGAGTTCCCTGTTTGGGTGCTGAGTTCTCTGTTTGGGTGATGAGTACCCTGTTTGGGTACTGAGTTCCCTGTTTGGGTGCTGTGTTCCCTGTTTGAGTACTGAGTACCCTATTTGGGTGCTGAGTACCCTGTTTGGGTGCTGAGTTCCCTGTTTGGGAGATGCGTTCCCTGTTTGGGTGCTGAGTTCCCTGTTTGGGAGATGCGTTCCCTGTTTGGGTGCTGAGTACGCTGTTTGGGTGCTGAGTACGCTGTTTGGGCACTGAGTTCCCTGTTTGGTGCTGAGTACACTGTTTGGGTGCTGAGTTCCCTCTGTGGGTGCTGAGTTCCCTGTTTGCGTGCCGAGTTCCCTGTTTGGCTGCTGAGAACTCTTTCTGGGTGCTGAGTACCCTGTCTGTGTGCTGAGTACTATGTTTGGGTGCTGAAGTACCCTATTTGGGCACTGAGTTTCCTGTTTGGGTGCTGAGGTCCCTGTTTGGGCACTGAGTTCCCTGTTTGGGTGCTTAGTAGCCTGTTTGGGTGCTTAGTACGCTGTTTGGGTGCTGAGTCCCCTGTTTGGGTGCTGCGTATGCTGTTTGGGTGCTGAGTAGCCTGTTTGGGTGCTGAGTACACTGTTTGGGTGCTGAGCTCCCTGTTTGGGTGCTGAGTTCTCTGTTTGGGTGCTGAGTACACTGTTTGCGTGCCGCGTTCCATGTTTGGGTGCCGAGGACCCTGTTTGGGTGCTGAGTAAGCTGTTTGGGTGCTGAGTTCCCTGTTTGGGCACTGAGTTCCAATATTGGGTGCTGAGTACCCTGTTTGGGTGCCGGGTTCACTTTTTGGGTGCTGAGTTCCCTGTTTGGGCACTGACTTTCCTGTTTGTGTGCTGAATACCGTGTTTGGGTGCTGATTTGCCTGTTTGGGTGCTGAGTACCCTGTTTGGGTGATGAGTTCCCTGTGTGGGTGCTGAGTACCCAGTTTGGGTGCTGGGTTCCCTGTTTGGGTGCTGCATTCCCTGTTTGGGTGCTGAGTACCCTGTTTGGGTGCTGAGTAGCCTGTTTGGGTGCTGAGTAGCCTGTTTGGGTGCTGAGTTCCCTGTTTGGGTGCTGAGTACGCTGTTTGGGTGCTGAGCTCCCTGTTTGGGAAATGAGTTCCCTGTTTGGGTGCTGAGTACCCTGTTTGGGTGCTGAGTTCACTGTTTGGGTGCTGAGTTCCCTGTGTGGGTGCTGAGTTCCCTGTGTGGGTGCTGAGTACCCTGTTTGGGTGCTGAGTTCCCTGTTTGGGTGCTGCGTTTTATGTTTGGGTGCTGAGTACCATGTTTGGGTGCTGGATTCCCTGTTTGGTTGCCGAGTTCTCTGTTTGGGCACTGAGTTCCCTGTTTGGGTGCTGAGTACCCTGTTTGGGTGCTGAGTTCCCTGTTTGGGTGCTGCATTCCCTGTTTGGGTGCTGAGTACCCTGTTTGGGTGCTGAGTAGACTGTTTGGGTGCTGAGTACGCTGTTTGGGCGCTGAGTTCCCTGTTTGGGCACTGAGTTCCTGTTTGGGTGCTGAGTACCCTGTTTGGGTGTTGAGTTTCCTGTGTGGGTGCTGAGTTCCCTGTGTGGGTGCTGAGTACCCTGTTTGGGTGCTGAGTTCCCTGTTTGGGTGCTGCATTCCCTGTTTGGCTGCTGAGTACCCTGTTTGGGTGCTGAGTAGCCTGTTTGGGTGCTGAGTACGCTGTTTGGGTGCTGAGTTCCCTGTTTGGGCACTGAGTTCCTGTTTGGGTGCTGAGTACCCTGTTTGGGTGTTGAGTTTCCTGTGTGGGTGCTGAGTTCCCTGTGTGGGTGCTGAGTACCCTGTTTGGGTGCTGAGTTCCCTGTTTGGGTGCTGCGTTTTATGTTTGGGTGCTGAGTACCATGTTTGGGTGCTGGATTGCCTGTTTGGTTGCCGAGTTCTCTGTTTGTGCACTGAGTTCCCTGTTTGGGTGCTGAGTTCCCTGTTTGGGTGCTGAGTACCCTGTTTGGGTGACGAGTTCTCTGTTTGGGCACTGAGTTCCCTGTTTGGGTGCTGAGTACCCTGTTTGGGTGATGAGTTCCCTGTGTGGGTGCTGAGTACCCAGTTTGTGTGCTGAGTTCCCTGTTTGGGTGCTGCATTTCCTGTTTGGGTGCTGAGTAGCCTGTTTGGGTGCTGAGTTCCCTGTTTGGGTGCTGAGTACGCTGTTTGGGTGCTGAGTAACCTGTTTGGGTGCTGAGTACGCTGTTTGGGTGCTGAGTTCCCTGTTTGGGCACTGAGTTCCCTGTTTGGGTGCTGAGTTCCCTCTGTGGGTGCTGAGTTCCCTCTGTGGGTGCTGAGTACCCTGTTTGGGTGCTGGGTTCCCTCTGTGGGTGCTGAGTTCCCTGTTTGGGTGCCGAGTTCCCTGTTTGGGTGTCGAGTTCCCTGTTTGGGTGCCGAGTTCCCTGTTTGGGTGCTGAGAACTCTTTCTGGGTGCTGAGTACCCTGTCTGGGTGCTGAGTACTGTGTTTGGGTGCTGAGTACGCTATTTGGGCACTGAGTTTCCTGTTTGGGTGCTGAGTTCCCTGTTTGGGTGCTGAGTTCCCTGTTTGGGAACTGAGTTCCCTGTTTGGGTGCTGAGTTCCCTGTTTGGGTGCTGAGTTCCCTGTGTGGGTGCAGAGTACCCTGTTTGGGTGCTGAGTTCCCTGTTTGAGTGCTGCCTTTTATGTTTGGGTGCCGACTACCCTGTTTGGGTGCCGGGTTCCCTGTTTGGTTGCCGAGTTTTCTAGTTGGGCACTGAGTTCCCAGTTTGGGTGCTGAGTTCCCTGTTTGGGTGCTGAGTATGCTGTTTGGGTGCTGAGTACCCTGTTTGGGTGCTGAGCTCCCTGTTTGGGTGCTGAATTCTCTGTTTGGGTGCGGAGCTCCCTGTTTGGGTGCTGAATTCTCTGTTTGGGTGCTGAGTACCCTGTTTGCGTGCCGCGTTCCATGTTTGGGTGCCGAGGACCCTGTTTGGGTGCTGAGTACGCTGTTTTGGTGCTGAGTTCCCTGTTTGGGCACTGAGTTCCAATTTTGGGTGCTGAGTACCCTGTTTGGGTGCCGGGTTCACTTTTTGGGTGCTGAGTTCCCTGTTTGAGTGCTGCGTTTTATGTTTGGGTGCTGAGTACCCTGTTTGGGTGCTGAGTTCCCTGTTTGGGTGCCGGGTTCCCTGTTTGGTTGCCGAGTTCTCTGTTTGGGCACTGAGTTCCCTGTTTGGGCGCTGTGTAGGCTGTTTGGGTGCTGAATACCGTGTTTGGGTGCTGATTTGCCTGTTTGGGTGCTTAGTACCCTGTTTGGGTGCTGAGTTCCCTGTTTGAGTGCTGCGTTTTATGTTTGGGTGCTGAGTACCCTGTTTGGGTGCTGAGTACCCTGTTTGGGTGCCGGGTTCCCTGTTTGGTTGCCGAGTTCTCTGTTTGGGCACTGAGTTCCCTGTTTGGGCGCTGTGTAGGCTGTTTGGGTGCTGAGTTTCCTGTGTGGGTGCTGAGTTCACTGTGTGGGTGCTGAGTACCCTGTTTGGGTGCTGAGTTCCCTGTTTGGGTGCTGCGTTTTATGTTTGGGTGCTGAGTACCATGTTTGGGTGCTGGATTCCCAGTTTGGTTGCCGAGTTCTCTGTTTGGGCACTGAGTTCCCTGTTTGGGTGCTGAGTACCCTGTTTGGGTGATGAGTTCCCTGTGTGGGTGCTGAGCACCCAGTTTGGGTGCTGAGTTCCCTGTTTGGGTGCTGCATTCCCTATTTGGGTGCTGGGTACCCTGTTTGGGTGCTGAGTAGCCTGTTTGGGTGCTGAGTACGCTGTTTGGGTGCTGAGTTCCCTGTTTGGGCACTGAGTTCCCTGTTTGGGTGCTGAGATTCCTGTGTGGGTGCTGAGTTCCCTGTTTGGGTGCTGAGTTTCCTGTGTGGGTGCTGAGTTCCCTGTGTGGGTGCTGAGTACCCTGTTTGGGTGCTGAGTTCCCTCTGTGGGTGCTGAGTTCCCTGTTTGGGTGCCGAGTTCCCTGTTTGGGTGTCGAGTTCCCTGTTTGGGTGCCGAGTTCCCTGTTTGGGTGCTGAGAACTCTTTCTGGGTGCTGAGTACCCTGTCTGGGTGCTGAGTACTGTGTTTGGGGTGCTGAGTACGCTATTTGGGCACTGAGTTTCCTGTTTGGGTGCTGAGTTCCCTGTTTGGGAACTGAGTTCCCTATTTGGGTGCTGAGTAATCTGTTTGGGTGCTGAGTACCCTGTTTGGATGCTGAGTACACTGTTTGGGAACTGAGTTCCCTATTTGGGTGCTGAGTACTCTGTTTGGGTGCTGAGTTCCCTGTTTGGGCACTGAGTTCCCTATTTGGGTGCTGAGTACTCTGTTTGGGTGCTGAGTTCCCTGTTTGGGCACTGAGTTCCCTGTTTGGGTGCTGAGTTCTCTGTTTGGGTGCTAAGTTCCCTGTTTGGGTGCTGAGTTCTCTGTTTGGGTGATGAGTACCCTGTTTGGGTACTGAGTTCCCTGTTTGGGTGCTGTGTTCCCTGTTTGAGTACTGAGTACCCTATTTGGGTGCTGAGTACCCTGTTTGGGTGCTGATTTCCCTGCTTGGGTGCTGAGTACACTGCTTGGGTGCTGAGTACCCTGTTTGGGTGCTGCGTTCCCTGTTTGGGTGCTGAGTTCTCTGTTTGGGAGCTGAGTACCCTGTTTGCGTGCCGAGTTCCATGTTTGGATGCCGAGGACACTGTTTGGGTGCTGAGTATGCTATTTGGGTGCTGAGTTCCCTGTTTGGGTACTGAATTCCCTGTTTGGGTGCTGAGTACCCTGTTTGCGTGCCGGGTACGCTGTTTGGGTGCTGAGTTCCCTGTTTGGGCACTGAGTTTCCTATTTGGGTGCTGAGTTCCCTGTTTGGGTGCTGAGTTCCCTGTGTGGGTGCTGAGTACCCTGTTTGGGTGTCGAGTACCCTGTTTGGGTGCCGGGTTCCCTGTTTGGTTGCCGAGTTTCCTAGTTGGGCACTGAGTTCCCTGTTTGGGTGCTGAGTTCCCTTTTTGGGTGCTGAGTACCCTGTTTGGGTGCTGAGTTCCCTGTGTGGGTGCTGTGTACCCTGTTTGGGTGCTGAGTTCCCTGTTTGGGAAATGCGTTCCCTGTTTGGGTGCTGAGTTCTCTGTTTGGGTGATGAGTACCCTGTTTGGGTACTGAGTTCCCTTTTTGGGTGCTGTGTTCCCTGTTTGAGTAATGAGTACCCTATTTGGGTGCTGAGTACCCTGTTTGGGTGCTGAGTTCCCTGTGTGGGTGCTGAGTACCCTGTTTGGGTGCTGAGTTCCCTGTTTGGGTGCTGAGTACGCTGTTTGGGTGCTGAGTAACCTGTTTGGGTGCTGAGTACGCTGTTTGGGTGCTGAGTTCTCTGTTTGGGCACTGAGTTCCCTGTTTGGTGCTGAGCACATTGTTTGGGTGCTGAGTTCCCTCTGTGGGTGCTGAGTTCCCTGTTTGCGTGCCGAGTTCCCTGTTTGGCTGCTGAGAACTCTTTCTGGGTGCTGAGTACCCTGTCTGTGTGCTGAGTACTATGTTTGGGTGCTGCGTACCCTATTTGGGCACTGAGTTTCCTGTTTGGGTGCTGAGGTCCCTGTTTGGGCGCTGAGTTCCCTGTCTGGGCGCTGAGTTCCCTGTTTGGGTGCTTAGTAGCCTGTTTGGGTGCTTAGTAGCCTGTTTGGGTGCTTAGTACGCTGTTTGGGTGCTGAGCTCCCTGTTTGGGTGCTGCGTATGCTGTTTGGGTGCTGAGTACCCTGTTTGGGTGCTGAGTACACTGTTTGGGTGCTGAGCTCCCTGTTTGGATGCTGAGTTCTCTGTTTGGGTGCTGAGTACACTGTTTGCGTGCCGCGTTCCATGTTTGGGTGCCGAGGACACTGTTTGGGTGCTGAGTACGCTGTTTGGGTGCTGAGTTCCCTGTTTGGGCACTGAGTTCCCTGTTTGGGTGCTGAGTACCCTGTTTGGGTGCCGGGTTCACTTTTTGGGTGCTGAGTTCCCTGTTTGGGCACTGACTTTCCTGTTTGGGTGCTGAATACCGTGTTTGGGTGCTGATTTGCCTGTTTGGGTGCTGAGTACCCTGTTTGGGTGCTGAGTACCCTGTTTGGGTGCTGAGTACCCTGTTTGGGTGCTGAGTACGCTGTTTGGGTGCTGAGTTCCCTGTTTGGGTGCTGAGTTTCCTGTGTGGGTGCTGAGTTCCCTGTGTGGGTGCTGAATTCTCTGTTTGGGTGCTGAGTTCCCTGTTTGGGTGCTGCGTTTTATGTTTGGGTGCTGAGTACCATGTTTGGGTGCTGGATTCCCTGTTTGTGTGCTGAGTTCCCTGTTTGGGAGCTGAGTACCCTGTTTGGGTGATGAGTTCCCTGTGTGGGTGCTGAGTACCCAGTTTGGGTGCTGAGTTCCCTGTTTGGGTGCTGCATTCCCTGTTTGGGTGCTGAGTACCCTGTTTGGGTGCTGAGTAGCCTGTTTGGGTGCTGAGTACGCTGTTTGGGTGCTCAGTTCCCTGTTTGGGCACTGAGTTCCCTGTTTGGGTGCTGAGTACCCTGTTTGGGTGCTGAGTTCCCTCTGTGGGTGCTTAGTTCCCTCTGTGGGTGCTGAGTACCCTGTTTGGGTGCTGAGTTCCCTCTGTGGGTGCTGAGTACCCTGTTTGGGTGCCGAGTTCCCTGTTTGGGTGTCGAGCTCCCTGTTTGGGTGCCGAGTTCCCTGTTTGGGTGCTCAGAACTCTTTCTGGGTGCTGAGTACCCTGTCTGGGTGCTGAGTACGCTATTTGGGCACTGAGTGTCCTGTTTGGGTGCTGAGTTCCCTGTTTGGGTGCCGGGTTCCCTGTTTGGGTGCCGAGTTCCCTGTTTGGGAACTGAGTTCCCTGTTTGGGTGCTGAGTAGTCTGTTTGGGTGCTGAGTACCCTGTTTGGGTGCTGAGTACACTGTTTGGGTGCTGAGTACACTGTTTGGGCACTGAGTTCCCTGTTTGGGTGCCGAGTTCCCTGTTTGGGAACTGAGTTCCCTGTTTGGGTGCTGAGTAGTCTGTTTGGGTGCTGTGTACCCTGTTTGGGTGCTGAGTACACTGTTTGGGTGCTGAGTACGCTGTTTGGGTGCTGAGTACACTGTTTGGGCACTGAGTTCCCTGTTTGGGCACTGAGTTCCCTGTTTGGGTGCTGAGTTCTCTGTTTGGGTGATGAGTACCCTGTTTGGGTACTGAGATCCCTGTTTGGGTGCTGTGTTCCCTGTTTGAGTACTGAGTACCCTATTTGGGTGCTGAGTACCCTGTTTGGGTGCTGATTTCCCTGCTTGGGTGCTGAGTACACAGTATGGGTGCTGCGTTCCCTGTTTGGGTGCTGAGCTCCCTGTTTGGGTGCTGAGTTCTCTGTTTGGGAGCTGAGTACCCTGTTTGCATGCCGAGTTCCATGTTTGGATGCCGAGGACACTGTTTGGGTGCTGAGTATGCTATTTGGGTGCTGAGTTCCCTGTTTGGGCACTGAATTCCCTGTTTGGTTGCTGAGTACCCTGTTTGGGTGCCGGGTACACTGTTTGGGTGCTGAGTTCCCTGTTTGGGCACTGAGTTTCCTATTTGGGTGCTGAGTTCCCTGTTTGGGTGCTGAGTTCCCTGTGTGGGTGCTGAGTACCCTGTTTGAGTGCTGCGTTTTATGTTTGGGTGCTGAGTACCCTGTTTGGGTGCTGAGTTCCCTGTTTGGGTGCCGGGTTCCCTGTTTGGTTGCCGAGTTCTCTGTTTGGGCACTGAGTTCCCTGTTTGGGCGCTGTGTAGGCTGTTTGGGTGCTGAATACCGTGTTTGGGTGCTGATTTGCCTGTTTGGGTGCTTAGTACCCTGTTTGGGTGCTGAGTTCCCTGTTTGAGTGCTGCGTTTTATGTTTGGGTGCTGAGTACCCTGTTTGGGTGCTGAGTACCCTGTTTGGGTGCCGGGTTCCCTGTTTGGTTGCCGAGTTCTCTGTTTGGGCACTGAGTTCCCTGTTTGGGCGCTGTGTAGGCTGTTTGGGTGCTGAGTTTCCTGTGTGGGTGCTGAGTTCACTGTGTGGGTGCTGAGTACCCTGTTTGGGTGCTGAGTTCCCTGTTTGGGTGCTGCGTTTTATGTTTGGGTGCTGAGTACCATGTTTGGGTGCTGGATTCCCAGTTTGGTTGCCGAGTTCTCTGTTTGGGCACTGAGTTCTCTGTTTGGGTGCTGAGTACCCTGTTTGGGTGATGAGTTCCCTGTGTGGGTGCTGAGCACCCAGTTTGGGTGCTGAGTTCCCTGTTTGGGTGCTGCATTCCCTATTTGGGTGCTGGGTACCCTGTTTGGGTGCTGAGTAGCCTGTTTGGGTGCTGAGTACGCTGTTTGGGTGCTGAGTTCCCTGTTTGGGCACTGAGTTCCCTGTTTGGGTGCAGAGATTCCTGTGTGGGTGCTGAGTTCCCTGTTTGGGTGCTGAGTTTCCTGTGTGGGTGCTGAGTTCCCTGTGTGGGTGCTGAGTACCCTGTTTGGGTGCTGAGTTCCCTCTGTGGGTGCTGAGTTCCCTGTTTGGGTGCCGAGTTCCCTGTTTGGGTGTCGAGTTCCCTGTTTGGGTGCCGAGTTCCCTGTTTGGGTGCTGAGAACTCTTTCTGGGTGCTGAGTACCCTGTCTGGGTGCTGAGTACTGTTTTTGGGTGCTGAGTACGCTATTTGGGCACTGAGTTTCCTGTTTGGGTGCTGAGTTCCCTGTTTGGGAACTGAGTTCCCTATTTGGGTGCTGAGTAATCTGTTTGGGTGCTGAGTACCCTGTTTGGATGCTGAGTACACTGTTTGGGAACTGAGTTCCCTATTTGGGTGCTGAGTACTCTGTTTGGGTGCTGAGTTCCCTGTTTGGGCACTGAGTTCCCTATTTGGGTGCTGAGTACTCTGTTTGGGTGCTGAGTTCCCTGTTTGGGCACTGAGTTCCCTGTTTGGGTGCTGAGTTCTCTGTTTGGGTGCTAAGTTCCCTGTTTGGGTGCTGAGTTCTCTGTTTGGGTGATGAGTACCCTGTTTGGGTACTGAGTTCCCTGTTTGGGTGCTGTGTTCCCTGTTTGAGTACTGAGTACCCTATTTGGGTGCTGAGTACCCTGTTTGGGTGCTGATTTCCCTGCTTGGGTGCTGAGTACACTGCTTGGGTGCTGAGTACCCTGTTTGAGTGCTGCGTTCCCTGTTTGGGTGCTGAGTTCTCTGTTTGGGAGCTGAGTACCCTGTTTGCGTGCCGAGTTCCATGTTTGGATGCCGAGGACACTGTTTGGGTGCTGAGTATGCTATTTGGGTGCTGAGTTCCCTGTTTGGGTACTGAATTCCCTGTTTGGGTGCTGAGTACCCTGTTTGCGTGCCGGGTACGCTGTTTGGGTGCTGAGTTCCCTGTTTGGGCACTGAGTTTCCTATTTGGGTGCTGAGTTCCCTGTTTGGGTGCTGAGTTCCCTGTGTGGGTGCTGAGTACCCTGTTTGGGTGTCGAGTACCCTGTTTGGGTGCCGGGTTCCCTGTTTGGTTGCCGAGTTTCCTAGTTGGGCACTGAGTTCCCTGTTTGGGTGCTGAGTTCCCTTTTTGGGTGCTGAGTACCCTGTTTGGGTGCTGAGTTCCCTGTGTGGGTGCTGTGTACCCTGTTTGGGTGCTGAGTTCCCTGTTTGGGAAATGCGTTCCCTGTTTGGGTGCTGAGTTCTCTGTTTGGGTGATGAGTACCCTGTTTGGGTACTGAGTTCCCTTTTTGGGTGCTGTGTTCCCTGTTTGAGTACTGAGTACCCTATTTGGGTGCTGAGTACCCTGTTTGGGTGCTGAGTTCCCTGTGTGGGTGCTGAGTACCCTGTTTGGGTGCTGAGTTCCCTGTTTGGGAGATGCGTTCCCTGTTTGGGTGCTGAGTACGCTGTTTGGGTGCTGAGTAACCTGTTTGGGTGCTGAGTACGCTGTTTGGGTGCTGAGTTCTCTGTTTGGGCACTGAGTTCCCTGTTTGGTGCTGAGCACATTGTTTGGGTGCTGAGTTCCCTCTGTGGGTGCTGAGTTCCCTGTTTGCGTGCCGAGTTCCCTGTTTGGCTGCTGAGAACTCTTTCTGGGTGCTGAGTACCCTGTCTGTGTGCTGAGTACTATGTTTGGGTGCTGCGTACCCTATTTGGGCACTGAGTTTCCTGTTTGGGTGCTGAGGTCCCTGTCTGGGGCGCTGAGTTCCCTGTTTGGGTGCTTAGTAGCCTGTTTGGGTGCTTAGTAGCCTGTTTGGGTGCTTAGTACGCTGTTTGGGTGCTGAGCTCCCTGTTTGGGTGCTGCGTATGCTGTTTGGGTGCTGAGTACCCTGTTTGGGTGCTGAGTACACTGTTTGGGTGCTGAGCTCCCTGTTTGGATGCTGAGTTCCCTGTTTGGGCACTGAGTTCCCTATTTGGGTGCTGAGTACTCTGTTTGGGTGCTGAGTTCCCTGTTTGGGCACTGAGTTCCCTGTTTGGGTGCTGAGTTCTCTGTTTGGGTGCTAAGTTCCCTGTTTGGGTGCTGAGTTCTCTGTTTGGGTGATGAGTACCCTGTTTGGGTACTGAGTTCCCTGTTTGGGTGCTGTGTTCCCTGTTTGAGTACTGAGTACCCTATTTGGGTGCTGAGTACCCTGTTTGGGTGCTGATTTCCCTGCTTGGGTGCTGAGTACACTGCTTGGGTGCTGAGTACCCTGTTTGAGTGCTGCGTTCCCTGTTTGGGTGCTGAGTTCTCTGTTTGGGAGCTGAGTACCCTGTTTGCGTGCCGAGTTCCATGTTTGGATGCCGAGGACACTGTTTGGGTGCTGAGTATGCTATTTGGGTGCTGAGTTCCTGTTTGGGTACTGAATTCCCTGTTTGGGTGCTGAGTACCCTGTTTGCGTGCCGGGTACGCTGTTTGGGTGCTGAGTTCCCTGTTTGGGCACTGAGTTTCCTATTTGGGTGCTGAGTTCCCTGTTTGGGTGCTGAGTTCCCTGTGTGGGTGCTGAGTACCCTGTTTGGGTGTCGAGTACCCTGTTTGGGTGCCGGGTTCCCTGTTTGGTTGCCGAGTTTCCTAGTTGGGCACTGAGTTCCCTGTTTGGGTGCTGAGTTCCCTTTTTGGGTGCTGAGTACCCTGTTTGGGTGCTGAGTTCCCTGTGTGGGTGCTGTGTACCCTGTTTGGGTGCTGAGTTCCCTGTTTGGGAAATGCGTTCCCTGTTTGGGTGCTGAGTTCTCTGTTTGGGTGATGAGTACCCTGTTTGGGTACTGAGTTCCCTTTTTGGGTGCTGTGTTCCCTGTTTGAGTACTGAGTACCCTATTTGGGTGCTGAGTACCCTGTTTGGGTGCTGAGTTCCCTGTGTGGGTGCTGAGTACCCTGTTTGGGTGCTGAGTTCCCTGTTTGGGAGATGCGTTCCCTGTTTGGGTGCTGAGTACGCTGTTTGGGTGCTGAGTAACCTGTTTGGGTGCTGAGTACGCTGTTTGGGTGCTGAGTTCTCTGTTTGGGCACTGAGTTCCCTGTTTGGTGCTGAGCACATTGTTTGGGTGCTGAGTTCCCTCTGTGGGTGCTGAGTTCCCTGTTTGCGTGCCGAGTTCCCTGTTTGGCTGCTGAGAACTCTTTCTGGGTGCTGAGTACCCTGTCTGTGTGCTGAGTACTATGTTTGGGTGCTGCGTACCCTATTTGGGCACTGAGTTTCCTGTTTGGGTGCTGAGGTCCCTGTCTGGGCGCTGAGTTCCCTGTTTGGGTGCTTAGTAGCCTGTTTGGGTGCTTAGTAGCCTGTTTGGGTGCTTAGTACGCTGTTTGGGTGCTGAGCTCCCTGTTTGGGTGCTGCGTATGCTGTTTGGGTGCTGAGTACCCTGTTTGGGTGCTGAGTACACTGTTTGGGTGCTGAGCTCCCTGTTTGGATGCTGAGTTCTCTGTTTGGGTGCTGAGTACACTGTTTGCGTGCCGCGTTCCATGTTTGGGTGCCGAGGACACTGTTTGGGTGCTGAGTACGCTGTTTGGGTGCTGAGTTCCCTGTTTGGGCACTGAGTTCCCTGTTTGGGTGCTGAGTACCCTGTTTGGGTGCCGGGTTCACTTTTTGGGTGCTGAGTTCCCTGTTTGGGCACTGACTTTCCTGTTTGGGTGCTGAATACCGTGTTTGGGTGCTGATTTGCCTGTTTGGGTGCTGAGTACCCTGTTTGGGTGCTGAGTACCCTGTTTGGGTGCTGAGTACCCTGTTTGGGTGCTGAGTACGCTGTTTGGGTGCTGAGTTCCCTGTTTGGGTGCTGAGTTTCCTGTGTGGGTGCTGAGTTCCCTGTGTGGGTGCTGAATTCTCTGTTTGGGTGCTGAGTTCCCTGTTTGGGTGCTGCGTTTTATGTTTGGGTGCTGAGTACCATGTTTGGGTGCTGGATTCCCTGTTTGTGTGCTGAGTTCCCTGTTTGGGAGCTGAGTACCCTGTTTGGGTGATGAGTTCCCTGTGTGGGTGCTGAGTACCCAGTTTGGGTGCTGAGTTCCCTGTTTGGGTGCTGCATTCCCTGTTTGGGTGCTGAGTACCCTGTTTGGGTGCTGAGTAGCCTGTTTGGGTGCTGAGTACGCTGTTTGGGTGCTCAGTTCCCTGTTTGGGCACTGAGTTCCCTGTTTGGGGTGCTGAGTACCCTGTTTGGGTGCTGAGTTCCCTCTGTGGGTGCTGAGTTCCCTCTGTGGGTGCTGAGTACCCTGTTTGGGTGCTGAGTTCCCTCTGTGGGTGCTGAGTACCCTGTTTGGGTGCCGAGTTCCCTGTTTGGGTGTCGAGCTCCCTGTTTGGGTGCCGAGTTCCCTGTTTGGGTGCTGAGAACTCTTTCTGGGTGCTGAGTACCCTGTCTGGGTGCTGAGTACGCTATTTGGGCACTGAGTGTCCTGTTTGGGTGCTGAGTTCCCTGTTTGGGTGCCGGGTTCCCTGTTTGGGTGCCGAGTTCCCTGTTTGGGAACTGAGTTCCCTGTTTGGGTGCTGAGTAGTCTGTTTGGGTGCTGAGTACCCTGTTTGGGTGCTGAGTACACTGTTTGGGTGCTGAATACACTGTTTGGGCACTGAGTTCCCTGTTTGGGTGCCGAGTTCCCTGTTTGGGAACTGAGTTCCCTGTTTGGGTGCTGAGTAGTCTGTTTGGGTGCTGAGTACCCTGTTTGGGTGCTGAGTACACTGTTTGGGTGCTGAGTACGCTGTTTGGGTGCTGAGTACACTGTTTGGGCACTGAGTTCCCTGTTTGGGCACTGAGTTCCCTGTTTGGGTGCTGAGTTCTCTGTTTGGGTGATGAGTACCCTGTTTGGGTACTGAGATCCCTGTTTGGGTGCTGTGTTCCCTGTTTGAGTACTGAGTACCCTATTTGGGTGCTGAGTACCCTGTTTGGGTGCTGATTTCCCTGCTTGGGTGCTGAGTACACAGTATGGGTGCTGCGTTCCCTGTTTGGGTGCTGAGCTCCCTGTTTGGGTGCTGAGTTCTCTGTTTGGGAGCTGAGTACCCTGTTTGCATGCCGAGTTCCATGTTTGGATGCCGAGGACACTGTTTGGGTGCTGAGTATGCTATTTGGGTGCTGAGTTCCCTGTTTGGGCACTGAATTCCCTGTTTGGTTGCTGAGTACCCTGTTTGGGTGCCGGGTACACTGTTTGGGTGCTGAGTTCCCTGTTTGGGCACTGAGTTTCCTATTTGGGTGCTGAGTTCCCTGTTTGGGTGCTGAGTTCCCTGTGTGGGTGCTGAGTACCCCTGTTTGGGTGTCGAGTACCCTGTTTGGGTGCCGGGTTCCCTGTTTGGTTGCCGAGTTTCCTAGTTGGGCACTGAGTTCCCTGTTTGGGTGCTGAGTTCCCTTTTTGGGTGTTGAGTACCCTGTTTGGGTGCTGAGTTCCCTGTGTGGGTGCTGAGTACCCTGTTTGGGTGCTGAGTTCCCTGTTTGGGAAATGCGTTCCCTGTTTGGGTGCTGAGTACGCTGTTTGGGTGCTGAGTTCTCTGTTTGGGCACTGAGTTCCCTGTTTGGGTGCTGAGTACACTGTTTGGGTGCTGAGATCCCTCTGTGGGTGCTGAGTTCCCTGTTTGGGTGCCGAGTTCCCTGTTTGGCTGCTGAGAACTCTTTCTGGGTGCTGAGTACCCTGTCTGGGTGCTGAGTACTATGTGTGGGTGCTGAGTACCCTATTTGGGCACTGAGTTTCCTGTTTGGGTGCTGAGGTCCCTGTTTGGGCACTGAGTTCCCTGTTTGGGCGCTGAGTTCCCTGTTTGGGCGCTTAGTAGCCTGTTTGGGTGCTGAGTACACTGTTTGGGTGCTGAGCTCCCTGTTTGGGTGCTGAGTTCTCTGTTTGGGTGCTGAGTACCCTTTTTGCGTACCGAGTTCCATGTTTGGGTGCCGAGGACCCTGTTTGGGTGCTGCGTTCCCTGTTTGGGCACTGAGTTCCCTCTTTGGGCACTGAGTTCCCTGTTTGGGTGCTGAGTACACTGTTTGGGTGCCGTGTTCACTTTTTGGGTGCTGAGTTCCCTGTTTGGGCACTGACTTTCCTGTTTGGGTGCTGAATACCGTGTTTGGGTGCTGAGTTGCCTGTGTGGGTGCTTAGTACCCTGTTTGGGTGCTGAGTTCCCTGTTTGAGTGCTGCGTTTTATGTTTGGGTGCTGAGTACCCTGTTTGGGTGCTGAGTACCCTGTTTGGGTGCTGAGTACCCTGTTTGGGTGCTGAGTTCCCTGTTTGGGCACTGAGTTCCCTGTTTGGGTGCTGAGTAACCTGTTTGGGTGCCAGGTACGCTGTTTGGGTGCTGAGTTCCCTGTTTGGGCACTGAATTTCCTGTTTGGGTGCTGAGTACCCTGTTTGGGTGCTGAGTTCCCTGTTTGGGTGCTGAGTTCCCTGTGTGGGTGCTGAGTTCACTGTGTGGGTGCTGAGTACCCTGTTTGGGTGCTGAGTTCCCTGTTTGGGTGCTGCGTTTTATGTTTGGGTGCTGAGTACCATGTTTGGGTGCTGGATTCCCTGTTTGGTTGCCGAGTTCTCTGTTTGGGCACAAAGTTCCCTGTTTGGGTACTGAGTTCCCTGTTTGGGTGCTGAATTCCCTGTTTGAGTGCTGAGTACCCTGTTTGGGTGCAAAGTATGCTATTTGGGTGCTGAGTTCCCTGTTTGGGCACTGAATTCCCTGTTTGGGGTGCTGAGGACCCTGTTTGGGTGCAGGGTACGCTGTTTGGGTGCTGAGTTCCCTGTTTGGGCACTGAGTTTCCTATTTGGGTGCTGAGCTCCCTGTTTGGGTACTGAGTTCCCTGTGTGGGTGCAGAGTACCCTGTTTGGGTGCTGAGTTCCCTGTTTGAGTGCTGCCTTTTATGTTTGGGTGCTGAGTACACTGTTTGGGTGCCGACTACCCTGTTTGGGTGCCGGGTTCCCTGTTTGGTTGCCGAGTTTCCTAGTTGGGCACTGAGTTCCCTGTTTGGGTGCTGAGTTCCCTGTTTGGGTGCTGAGTACCCTGTTTGTGTGCTGAGTTCCCTGTGTGGGTGCTGAGTACCCTGTTTGGGTGCTGAGTTCCCTGTTTGGGAGATGCGTTCCCTGTTTGGGTGCTGAGTACGCTGTTTGGGTGCTGAGTAACCTGTTTGGGTGCTGAGTACCCTGTTTGGGTGCTGAGTTCTCTGTTTGGGCACTGAGTTCCCTGTTTGGTGCTGAGTACACTGTTTGGGTGCTGAGTTGCCGGTTTGCGTGCCGAGTTCCCTGTTTGGCTGCTGAGAACTCTTTCTGGGTGCTGAGTACCCTGTCTGGGTGCTGAGTACTATGTTTGGGTGCTGAGTACCCTATTTGGTGCTGAGTACACTGTTTGGGTGCTGAGTTCCCTGTTTGCGTGCCGAGTTCCCTTTTTGGCTGCTGAGAACTCTTTCTGGGTGCTGAGTACCCTGTCTGGGTGCTGAGTACTAT